>CAMZMU010000088.1:40402314-40532138 GCA_947311845.1 Poa pratensis
ATGCGCTCCCCTTTGTGTGTGAAACGCATACGACGCTGCCTCCAATGCGCCACATGGGACTAAATTCTTCGAGCCAATCACCTCCCAGGATGATGTGATAACAGCCCAATGGAAGGATCTTCATATCTTGCTTGAATGTGTGTCCCTGGGTACTCCAAGCGAGCTGAGAGATCTGTTGATCACTGACCATTGTCTCCCCATTGGCCACTACAAAGCGAGATGGTTCACAAGGTTGTGGCTCCACTTGTATCTTCTGTACCAGGGCAGCATGCACAAAAGAAGCCCCACTGCCCGAGTCCACCAGAATGAGCACCTCATGGCCAGCAACACGACCGTGAAGCCTGATGGTGCGCCTCCTTGTCGGTGTTGTATCAGTTGCGGCTGCCACATCCACGCACATCAACTCTTCATCAGTGCTAGTTTCACTGTGGTTATCACTTTTGTTACCCTCATCGAGTGGCAGGACGTCGAGCAGTTCCTCCAGCACATGAAGAGGCACGTGTGTTGGGCATTTGTGAGTACGATTCCACTTGTTGCCACAAGTGAAGCACGGACCCTTGGCTCGACGAAAAGCCTGCAGTTGTCTCCAGCTTCTCATCCCAGTGAGTGTGTTTGTCTTCTTAGGTTCTTCAGAACGAGCCACTGCTTTCTGCTTTTTAGTTGAGGTGTATTTGTCAGCCGAATTGTATGCGCGATAAGTTGAGCGCGATTGCTGGCGAGCTTGCTGCTGTTGCTGCTTCAGATTTTCCAGCTCCGTTTCTTGCAATTGGTTAAGAAGGCTAGCAGTATCGACGTCTCCAGGCAAATGCAACAGCACATGAGAACGTAGGTCATCAGATAATCCTGCTATAAACCTTTCCACAAAAAAACCTCACTAGTGCTAGGATCATATAACTGGATCTGGTGTTAAAGTTTGTTAAACTTCTCAGTGTAAGCCTCTACTGATTCTAGCTGCTTAATGTGTAGAATTTGACGCATGAACAGATTGAATTTGTTCTTACTCCAATAAGCATCTACTGCTAGGAACAGATCAGACCACAACACTATGTTTTGTTTAGCTTGCAAGTTTTTAACCCACATCGCAGCATTGCCCACGAAATTCAGCATGGCAAATTTCACCTTCATGTGCTCGGATAAGCCATAAATTTCGAAATACATTTCACAATTTTCCTTCCAAACTGACGGATCCGTCCCATCGAATTTGGGGAAATCCATTTTGTGCGTGGAGTGATAGCGTGAGTGATTGACCGATCGGTCGTAGTGATCATCATCCCCATAGTTGCGAGAATAATTGAGCGGGACCAACGTACCATTAGCCGGGGGTAATCGTTGAGATCCTGGGATCTCGTGGATTGGCCCCTGTAAGGTGTTGTCGATGCCGTGCCCCTCGGGCTGTCGCGCCGCCGCGCCCGTGTGCGACGTTGTAGAGAGAGTCGCGGGCGAATCGGGTTGGGGAGGCGGTCGTGACTCGATGGCGCTCAACCGCGCCGCCGTGTCCTCGACGTGGAGCTTGAGGGTCGCCGCCGTGGCAGTAAGGTCGGTGACGGCGGTATCCACCGTATCCATCCAGCTCAGAGCTTCTCGAACTTGGAGACCAATGAATCCAACTTGTCGTTGGTGGCTTGGGTCTGCTCAGTGACGGTCGCCATGGTCTCCGCCAGTTGCCGGTCCACAGCCGTGGGTCTCTTGGGTGCCAGCTCGCCGGATCGAAATCCGCTATCGACCTCGCTTCGGGATTACGAATCAGAAAAAATCGGGGTCAGAAAGGAGAGGCTCTAGATACCAAGTTTTATGCACCCAGTAGGGTTCATCTCTCGATTATCTCGGTTACACGATAGTTGGATACAAGGATCGGATCGATCCTGGGTTTCATCTGCGAGGAAAGGGGAACAGTGTTCTAACTTGTTCAACTCTCCAGAGGAGGAGGACGCCTGCCTGAAGTAGCCGGCGACGACGTGGTAGTCTTGGGCTGGTCTTGGGCCTTGGGTTGGTCTTGGGCCTTGGGCTTGGTAGTGATGCCGGGCTGGGTCGTGACACAAAAGCATCCGTTTTTTTATTATTCTGAAAACAAAACACATCTTTATACAAAATGAGGACTCTAATAGTGATAGATTGCCTATGCTCCTTCCTCCACCTTATCCTCTCGGCTACAGTAGCCAGGGGCGGAGAAAAGGCGACTCGTGCGTCCACTTCCCGCCGGCGAGTCCAGCGCTCCCCTCTGCCTCCGGCCGCCGTTCCGGCGCCGTGAGGTGGGGGAGCTCGGCTACTTGCTCGTGCGTGTAGATAGGTGGTAGTTAGGTCTCTAGGTGTGTGTTCCTCGATGGCATCGAGACGGCGGCGATGGCGTCGGCGAGTGAGGTGTGGTCCATCCCCTCCGCGCCCCGTTCCGGCCTTGGTGCCGGGAGATCGTGTTGGTTCTGCGTCGGGTCTTCTCTTCCAGCTTCGCTTCTCCGACCGTCCGTGGTGGTGAGGGAGAAGGAGGTGGTTGGGGGCGTCCCGTTTTTGGTGGTGGTGTTGTAGGTGGGCTTTGACGTGGGCCTACCCTTCGGGTGACCCACTGTGAGGATACCTGGTGCACGTGTATGAGACCCATCAAGTAACAAGACCAAGGCCCATGAGGGTACCCGCAAGGAAGGATTGCTCTCCAAGTTAGCCATAGTTTGAGTCGGTTTAGACTTGCCAAATCTGTAATCCTAGTCGGTTACCCGAGACCCAGCCTCCTATATAAGTGCTGGGAGGGTCCCCGATCAAGGACACGATCCATAGCATACACGCAGCTCTAGCCTCAAAACCCTTGGTGAGATCGACATCTCGCCGAGATCCTTGTAACACTTGTGACCACCCCATCAATAATCAGACAAGCAGGACGTAGCGTGTTACCTCCACACGAGGGCCCTGAACCTGGGTAAATCCTTGCTTGTCAGCCGTAGATAATCGCCAGTGCTACCAACTTCGTTCCTATTCTCAACCCAAGGTACGTGACCATGGGATTTGCCGAGCTAACCCCTCGTCAATTGGCGCCGTCTGTGGGAACGAGTGGCACTGGATCCACGGTTTCGCCGGCTTCATCATCACCCGCAAACGGCAGCACGCCAATCATCATAACGGGACCAGTCCGCTTTGGCTCCTTCGACTACAATCCGCACTCGCCTGGATCGCAATCTGCAAACTCGAATCTGCAATCAGGTGAGAACGTACCTGTTTTCTCTTCAAGCATTACTGCTAACCAGACAGGGACGCTTGTCGCGGCACAACCTTCCACACCCGCGTCTCCATCGACTGGATCCGCCCCTGTGGCTCCATCATCACCCGCAAAATCGGCGACTTCGCCTGCATCAACTCCGCCGAGATCGCCGACGCTCTCGGAGATGATGTCATTAATGGGCACACCTGCATCGACTCGGTGCCTTCACCAACACCCTCAGAGATGGAATCTCTGATGGATCTGCTACCCGCTGCGCCTCCAGCGGCACCCGCGTCTCCTTCGACTGAGGATTACGCGCACTCATCAGCAAAAGAAGCAGCGTCAGACGACGCGATGGATGTCGAGTCCGTCCACAGCGACGATGGCTGCGGACGTCAGGCCAGATTGACTTCTACTTCAACACCGGCGGCCTTCATCAACAACCGCAGCAACGGCGAAAACAGCAAAATTTCGCGTGACGCCCCAAATCAGATCTGCATGGTGCAGATCGAGAACCGAGATGACGGAGCACCCGAATCTTCGGCGACTGGAGCAAGCCGTCCTGATATCAGGACCTACCCAATGAACGCAACCATGCCAGACGGCAGCACGATCGTCATCACCAGGGAACAGGCGATCAAAGCAATCAAGGCTATAGACGAGTGCACCATGATGCCCGAGGATTCGACGCCCGACGAACTCGCGG
The DNA here is from genome assembly GCA_947311845.1 of Poa pratensis. Lineage (NCBI taxonomy): Eukaryota > Viridiplantae > Streptophyta > Magnoliopsida > Poales > Poaceae > Poa > Poa pratensis. The sequence goes on from CAMZMU010000088.1 coordinate 40,406,205, forward strand.
CACACAAGTACATCTTCTGGCAGGAGACCTTAAGGTTGAAGAAACTTCAAACAACCCTCGACGAACGCAAAAAGCCGCAAGTGCATCGAGTGCACGGCGCGCCCAGCTATCATCACTCTATTCTTCGGGCAGAACTTCCTCGCATAATCGCCCGATCTAGGCTGGCGCACCTAACAGCAAGCGAGCGGGCGGCGTTGACTCGCGACCTAGATGTGTCGTTCATGACACGATGAAGATGGAATCCCCATCCCCAAAACGGCTCAGGGAGCCCTCATGTCGGTAGTCACATACCTGAAGGCAACACAGCCTCCAGACAATGAAGAGCGGCACTGCATCGCCAGCAGATCAAATCGCTCCACTGGCAGGCGGAGCCCTAGCCACAGTCGAAGAGCACCCTGGAGGAAGCAGAACTCGCCGCGAGGCCACCCCGCGACGTGAAGTACAGCCAAGGGAGAACCGCGACCACACAGTCGCAAACCAAGATAACCGAGACCGGTCAGGGCGCGATCGACGCGACACTCAGCATCGTGAGGCGAGTGGCGATCGCCGCGATGTCATGACACAACATCGGGTGGATGGCAGAAGCAGAAGGTCCACCCGATCTCGAAGCAGCGACTCAGATTCAGGCTCGAGTGGGAGCCTTGTGGAGCACTTTGCTTTACTCGACGCATCCGCCAGGCGAAGATGCCAAAAAGGTTCAGACTCACATCTGAACACCAAATTCGATGGCAGACAGGAACCATCGTCCTGGCTGGAGATTACAGGACAGCAGTTTCCTGCCAACGGGGATCTACCACAACTGCGATGCAGTACATACAGCTCATGCTATCTGGGACTGCACGGGATTGGCTGAAAAGCTTACCCGAGAACTCATACGACTCCTGGGACCGCTTCCAGGAGGACTTCATCAAAAACTTCCTCGCAACATGCGATCGACCCGCGACATTCGCGGAACTACAGTCATGCAGGCAGCGTTCAGACGAACCGCTGCGTGATTACATCAGAAAGTGGACTACGATGCGCAACTCTGTAGGAGTGGTGTCGGAGGACAGGGCAATCGATGCTTTCATCGCAGGAGTTGCCAGGCACGATTTTCGAGAGGCGCTATGCCGCCAGAAGCCAACATCTATCGCAAATCTCATGAAGGTGGCAAACGAGTGGGCAGACGGAGAAGACCTGGTGCGAGAGCATCAGGGGTCTCCGCGTGGCAACAACAACAACGGAAGCTGGGACAGAAGAGATGGCCGTGGGAGACGCAAACGCAAATCCAACCGCTACGACGACCAAGATGGAGTCGAATTTGTGGCGGCTGGCTACCCCGATAGCCGCAATGACAACAGTCGAAGCGCGGGTCGCCAAGAGGATCGTGGCAGAAGTCGCCAGGACGACCGCCGCGACTACGGAGCACGCAAAGATGGATATCGCAAACAGGAGTGGCGCAACGCCGATCACCATCACCCGAAGGTTTGGGTGACCAGGAGCTCGACGAAGAGTGCAGGTTCCACATGTTCAAAGGCCAAGACGGCAAGCTCCACTCGAGTCATCTGGTGAAACATTGCAGAAAATTCACCAGGATGACAGACGCATACATAAAACGCCTGCAAGCAGCTCAGGGTGCGGTGGCAGCAGGCGCTCCTGCACCACCTCCTCCACCTGCCCCACCCGCGGGCAAAACGCACGTGGCAGGCGCAGCGCAAAATCAAGCTCGCTTAGAAGCTCACAGAACAGGTAGAACGCTACCCGAAGCCCGCGGACAGATGAACATGATCCAGAAAGGGCGTCCAACCAACAGGGAGCAAAAGTTGATCACTCGACAGGTCAACATGGCAGTCATGGCACCCCCAGCAGTACCCGAGTATCTGAAGGGGTCAGAAACAAGCATAACGTTCTCACGTGCGGATCATCCCCCAGCTGTGGTGCGGCCAGGGCACGCGCCCCTGGTACTCGACGCTCAAATCGGCGGCTACGCCATGTCCAAGGTCTTCATGGATGGTGGAAGTGGAATCAACATCATCTTCGCCGATACGCTTCGCAAAATGAATCGCTCAGTCGAAAATCTTCCTGAGTCTGATACAACCTTCCACGGCATAGTCCCAGGCAAAGCAGTCTGCCACTCGGGACACTGCAGCTCCCTGTTGTTTTTGGTGAGCCAGGAAACTTTCGATCGGAGAAGGTCGACTTTGAGGTGGTCGACTGGAAATCGCAGTACCACGCGATCCTGGGGCGCCCGACGTTCGCTCGGTTCATGGCGGTGCCGCACTACGCATACCTGATGATCAAGATGCCAGGACCCAAGGGAATCATCACTGTCAAAGGCAACTTCCAGCGATCTGATAATTGCGACAGAGAATTCAGCAAAATATCCGAACATTCGGGATGCAGGAACAGCTCAAGGAGATCTCCCTCACCAACGATCGCACAGTGTTTCCTCAAAAAGAAGCAGGCACCCGACGCTGCCTTCAATGCAAAAAATGACACAACGTCGCATCAGGTCCACCCGACGGACCCGGCCAAGACGGTCAACGTGTCATCCAGCTTATCACCCGCATAGGAAGGCGCGCTCGTCGAATTCCTCCGTGAGAACTGGGAAATCTTCGCCTGGTGTCCAGCCGACATGCCAGGTATTCCCAGGGAATTCGCCGAGCACTCTCTTCAGCTCTTTCCAGATGCAAAACCTGTGAAGCAATCAATGCGAGGTTCTCCGAGCCAAAACGCGTAGCTATTGGAGAAGAAGTCGACAGATTACTCGACGCAAAATTCATAAGGGAGATCAAGAAATCTGACTGGGTCGCCAATCCAGTCCTGGTGCCAAAGAAAAAATCTGTTCTTCGCATGTGTGTCGATTTTACCTCCCTCAACAAATGCTGTCCCAAGGACCACTTCCCTTGCCGTGGATCGACCAGATTGTCGACTCAACGGCGGGATGCGAGCGCCTATCCTTCCTGGATGCCTATTCAGGCTATAACCAGATTCGGATGAGAGAAGAGGATGAAGACAAGACTGCCTTCATCACCCCTTACGGCGTCTACTGCTACACAACTATGCCCTTCGGGCTCAAGAACGCGGGTGCTACGTACCAGCGTATGATGCAAAATTGCCTCAAGAAGCAAATCGGACGCAACGTCCAAGTCTACGTCGATGACATCGTCATCAAAACAAAAAAGGAGTCGACACTCCTCGACGATCTACGCGAGACCTTCGCTAACCTGAAGCACTACAAGATCAAGCTCAATCCCAAAAAGTGTGTCTTTGGCGTTCCAGCCGGACAACTTTTGGGTTACCTTGTTTCCGCCAGAGGCATCGAGGCGGACCCGGAAAAGCTACAGGCTATTCTCACCATGCCACCACCAACAAAACTTCGGGAGATCCAAAACTGGCCGGTCGAGTGGCAGCACTCAGCCGATTCATCAGCAAACTGGGCGAAAAGGCGCTCCCGTTCTATCAGCTAATGAAGAAAACAGACAAATTCGAGTGGACACCCGAAGCACAAGCAGCCTTTGAAGATCTCAAGCGGTGCTGACAAACCCCCGATATTGGTGGCGCCCAACGAGCGCGAGCCGTTGTTCCTATACGTCTCTGCGACAATCGGGTGGTCAGCACCGTACTGGTGGTTGAGCGCATGGAAGAAGGACACTCGCATGGTGTACAGAGACCCGTTACTACCTGAGCGAGGTCCTCTCAGTATCAAAACAGCGGTACCCGCATTATCAAAAGCTCGCCTACGCTGTCTTCATGTCTTCACGAAAGGTGGCACACTACTTTGCTGAGCACCCGATCATTGTGGTGAGTTCAGCAGGGCTGCGAGACATCCTCACAAACCCCGATGCAACCGGGCGGGTCGCCAAGTGGGTCATCGAGTTGGGCCTCGAGACATCCGTTATGAGCACCCGAAGGCAATCAAGGCACAAGTTCTACCTGATTTCACCACCGAGTGGATTGAAGCCCAGCTACCCGACGTTCCGGACTTGTCCAATTCTTGGACAATGTACTTCGATGGGTCGAAGAAGCATGAAGGTGCAGGCGCAGCGTCATACTCATATCACCAAAAGGCGACAAGCTCCGCTACGTCCTACAGATGGACTTCCCCACACCCTCAAATAACGAAGCAGAATACGAGGGACTCCTGCATGGCATGCGGATGGCAAAAGCATGTGGCTGCACTCGACTGATGATCTACGGAGACTCGAACCTAGTGGTGCAGCAAACTATGAAGGCCTGCGATGCTACAGCAGATAACATGATTGCCTATCGCGACCTGTACAATATCATGGAAGGCAGCTTCGACGGGTGCGAGCTGCGCCATATTGGGCGCGAAAGCAACGAAGAAGCAGACAAACTCGCCAACATCGGCTCTACAAAGGCGCAAGTACCACCCGGGGTCTTCCTTGAGAAGATTGAGCATCGCTCCATCAAAACAAAGCAAAAGGTGGAGCCAAAAACCTCGACTGCGCAAACTGCGGCCCAGAGCGCTGCGCCCAGCATCAATGACCCACCAGTCGAAGTTTTCCTGGTTGAGCCAACCTGGACGCATCGATTCCTGGCATACCTGAAGAACGGCGAGCTTCCAGAAGACGTCACGGAAGCAAGGCGGGTGGCCAGACGCGCAAAAGCATACACCATCATCAAAGGTGAACTCTACAAACGAAGCATCTCTGGGATACTCCAGAGGTGCATAGCACACGAAGATGGTGAAGCCATCCTTCGAGACATACATGCAGGGACCTGCGGACATCATGCGAGCAGTCGAGCTCTCGTTGCAAAAGCCTTTCGAGCGGGGTTCTACTGGCCCACTGCGCTCAGGGACGCGGAGGACATCGTCAAAAAGTGCATCGGCTGTCAAAAATTTGCGACTAAGCCACACGCACTGCGTCAGAGCTGAAGACAATCCCGTTGGCGTGGCCTTTCGCCCAATGGGGACTCGACATGGTCGGGCCACTCAAGAAATCCTCTCGGGGCGGACACACTCACCTCCTGGTAGCAGTCGACAAATTTACCAAGTGGATCGAAGCGGTCCCCATCACAAGTTCGACTGCCTCCACCGCGGTCAATTTCATCAAGTCCATCATATACCGCTTTGGGGTCCCTCATAGCATCATCACAGACAACGGCACCAACTTCACGGCAGAGGAGTTCAAGGACTTCTGCAAGGACCAGGGGATCAAGCTTAACTATGCCTCGGTGGCGCATCCACAGTCGAACGGTCAGGTGGAAAAGGCAAACGGACTCGTGTGCAGCGGGCTCAAGAAGCGACTCTTGGTTCCACTAAAGCGAGCAGCAGGTGCATGGGTCGAAGAACTACCATCTGTCCTATGGAGCCTCCGCACAACTCCAAACAGGTCGACACAGTACACCCTTCTTCATGGTGTACGGAGCAGAGGCAGTCTTGCCGTTCGAATTCGATTCGACGCACCAAGAGTCACTGCATACGACGAGGACGACGCGGAAGAAGCACTCGAAGACGGCGTCGACACATTGGACGAGGCCTGCGACATCGCCCTTGCCCGCACAGCTGTTTACCAGCAGAGCCTCCGTAACTATCATAGCTGTCGACTGCGCACCCGATCTTTTACGATGGGTGATCTGGTCCTTCGCCTGAAGCAGAAGAAGGTGCACAAGCTTGCCTCCCCATGGGAGGGACCCTTCATCGTCACGGAGGTCATCGACGGTGGAGCTTATCGACTGAAGCACGCGAAGACGGGGGAACTCTCCCACAACCCGTGGAACGTTGCGCAGCTGCGCCGTTTCTATGCTTAGACTGTTCAGTCATCACATGTAATAGGCCATATGTCGGATAGCCGCAGGTTTCAGACGCGCTCTTTTCCTTACCAGGGTACCTATGGGGGCTGGAAGGTTTTTAATGAGGCGGCCTGCGGCTTACAAAAAGTGGAATAAAATCAGTACCTCCTATTTCTCTCTTTGCATATGCATACTCGCAAAATACTTATTCACACCCCAAATACTCGGGGGCTGCATCATACTATAAAAACGCAAACAAATTACCTAAGCTACACTCGAAGACTCGGGGGCTAGGTCGCTAAAATCATATACTTTGCTACCAAGCACTCGAGGGCTGGTCCATATGCCGATCAGGCAAAAACAAATTACCTCAGCACCCGAAGACTCGGGGGCTGAGTTGCAAAGATTCAACGAACATAAAAATTCCGCAGCCACACTCAAATACTCGGGGGCTGTGTGGTAATTATTTCGCATAACCCACTCGATGGACTTGGAGGATGGGCTAAAGTTACAATAAACAACATATTATCTACGCAGTCAAAATTACACTCGGGGGCTGTCCCTGTACAAAATTTACACTCGCAACTCTCTTTAATCCTCAGGTTCGTCCTTGACAGGCAGCAGAGGACCACAAAGTTGATCGCGGGTGCGCTCAACCAGCAACTCCGCAGAACGAACAGTGCCATCCAGGTCTCCTTGATCCAGAGTCGCCCCAATCGCGGGTGGCGGCAGCCGCAAAAATGGTCTGTGACTTCGCACATACGCCATAGCCGCGTTGGCCCCAACCACAAGCTTCCGCGTCAGCAGCTCTCGAATGGGACCTGCGTGACGAAAAATATTCAACAAAGGACGAATACCCTGTGGTTGCGGTCCCGTGGGAAACAGCGTCTCGTTAAGTCGAGTAAAAGCCATTCTGCATAGCTCGAGTAATTCAGCGCTCCTCCAAACACGGTCCTTCAGTGTGGCGAGTATGCGAGCATGATATTTATCGAGCCAAAAGTGTTGACGTCCAGTTGTGGGATTGTCAACGACGCTATCCAAGCGCTTCTCAATACGAGTTTTCTCTGCTTGGAAGTCGTCCACAAAACCTGCAAAATCATCCGAGTGGTCACAAAACAAAGAGGAGAACGCATAATTGTAAACAAGGCAAAGATCGTACTCACATTCGAGTTGCCTGTTCACAATATCCATCTCGCCAAGTACATAACGTTCTCGCTGGCTAGACAGCCCTGGCCTCGTTCTCAGTCGATTCAGCTCGTCCTGGGCGCTCTTCAGCTCCTGCTGCATTTTTACATATTTGGCCTTCATATATTCCATCACTTTGGCGTCGTTTACCACCTGCCACTGTGATCGAGTAGGTTGAGGTTGCGAGGAGCCACTCGAAGCGGCAGGTTCTCGTGACTGTTCAAAAAACATGAGGCCTCCTTCAGTAGGGAATCGCAAAATATACTCGGGGGCTCGAGCCCCACGAGCGCAATCGGAAGCATCAAAGGATTGCAAAAGATAACTTCATATTCATTAAGCATGGGTTCTTTACAGGCATAAACAAAAGTAGCACTCAACAGCTACATCCTAGGACGCTGACTCGGACCTAGCCCTCGAGTCACGAGCGGCGCGTGCGGCAGCAGCGGCAGCTCGCTTCTCCATCATGGCGATCATGTCTTTCCCCAGTTGGGCTGATCGCTCTCTGATGACTTCCAGGGGAGTCGAAGGCATTTCGGCTTTCTTAGGAAAGCCGGACACAATCTTCTCAAAATCAGCGACAACCCCATGCAGCTGCATCAGCATAAATGCGGACTCCGAGCCACATACCGTCTGGCGCGCACGAAGTCCGCCAAGGTCGAGGAGCCTGGGCCAAACAGCTGCGCTAGCTCTTCAGTCGACGAAGGAACATCTCCTTCGGGGAAGATGCCCCGGTAGACAGCAGCGAGGGCGCCCTGCGATGGCTCAGGCGATCCTTGACTTGGGCGCACAGCAAATCAAAAGCACCAACGGCACTTTTGAGTGAGTCGCCAGCCGTGCCTTCGGGTGCGGGCTTTATGCCAAGAGCACCTAAAAGACAAATGACCATCGGGTTAGTAGCAAAATAAGCAAACTTGGCATATGCAAAGTCGCACACGACATTACCTTCAATCACATCCGCAATAGCGCGCAGCCGAGCCGTCTGAACTTCCTCAGACTCCTTCACCTGTTGAGCTTTCCGTTCCGCGTCTTCGCGTTGGGACTTGAGAGTGCTCTCAAGTTCTCGCACGCGGTCGAGTGCGGCCTTGTGCTCCCCTGCAAAGAACAAATAGTTCGCCTCACACGCAAAAAGTGAAGAACAAAACCGAGTCGAAGACACTTACGGGCGGTCTCGTCCATCTTCAGGCGAAGATGGTCACGCTCCTCCTCCATTCGCACGTATGCGGTGGCATCTTCCATCATACGGAGGACGAAGGGCTGCCCAACAAAAACTAGCATAACAGAAAAATGGGAAGAGGGTTCCTTGAGCCTATAGCCAACTATGCTAGTTGCCTATAGCCTCGGGGGCTACTCCCATCGGGAGCGCTGACGCGCACCCGACAACAAATTCAGGCAAAAATACTTACGTGTTCACGAGGCAGTGGCGAAGCTGTGCCAGAGGTGGATGGCGTGAACTCCGGAGGATTCGGAGGCGCACTCGATGCAACCACTGGGGGTGGCTTGACCCGGGCCACTTCTTCAGCCGCAGGACTCACTTCCGGTGCAACCGGAGGAGTGACGTCCTGTGCGCCATCGTCCTTCACAGGGCTGAAATGCAACGTCACCCGAAAAACAAAACCAGTAAGACAGAAAAGCATGATGCAAAGCACCTCACAAGTCAAGTACAATAAGCAAAGAAAAGGTTTACCTGGCGTCCTCGTCGTCACTATCCATAAGGCTGTGGACGTTGACGAGTCAGGCGAACCCGGGAGTGCTGGACGGAGGCGCCATGCGAATCGGTGCCACCGCAACTGGCTCCTCTGCGATGGGGGATGAAGAACTCGAGTCATCATCCTCCAGCTCGGGTTGCGGGTTGGCGGAGGTGGCAGCAGCCTTCTTCAGGCGACGCTTCTTGTGAGCCAAACCTTGCTCTTCCTCCTCTTGCCCTGCGCCCTCGCCTTCTTCGGGTGTGTGAGCGGAAGCTAAAGAGATCTCCTCCTCCACATCCGCGTCCTCGTCCAGCACCTCCAATTCTGGATTATCTCCACCTTCGGGTAGTGGAGGTAGACTAACAAAGGAGGGATGACCCTGCAAACATATCATACAACCTCACTTTTTCGAGTGACTGAGCATAAGTACAGAAAGCAAATTCGGTCAAAGGCAAAGTACATACCTCAGGTCGTGGGTGTAAGCTGTCATATGGATCGACTGGGCAGTCGAGGGGACATGCGTCGTTCCTCGTCAGCTTGGTGATGGCGCGAACCCGGTCCTCCACTGCCTTCTTCACAGGCAATGGTTCAGTCGTCAGGCGGGTCGGGTCATTCGCACCCTGGAACTCCCACATCGGGTGTACCCGTGCCCGCAGCGGCTGTACATCTCTCTCGACGAAGGTCGCAATCAGATGGAGACCGCTGACGACGCGGCCCGTGGTCTTGATCAGCTTTTCGAGCTTCTCCATCAAAGGTTTGGCCTCCGCCTCCTCCGCCGCAGTGGTTTGGTGCAACCACGCTCGGGTCTTCACCAACGGCGTCTGCTCGACAAAAGGTGGCAGCCCCTCTTGTTGAGAGGTGAAGTAGAACCACTTCTTGCGCCAGTTCTGCGCGGAGTCGACGAGGCGAGGTCGAAATACTCGACTTCTTTGCGGGCTTGGATGATGAGTCCACCAACGGTGTAAACTCCACCAGCACCCGCATTCCTCCTCACATTGAAGATCTTCTTCCAAAGACCCCAATGCGGGTGAACGCCCAAAAAGCATTCACAAAGAACAACAAAAACGGCAACATGCATGATAGCATTGGGAGAGAAATCATGCAGCTGCACCTTGTAGGCGTACATTAGTGCACGCAGAAAATCGTGGATGGGGAAGGAGAGGCCCCTGACCACGAAGTCGTGGAAGCAGACGCGCTCGTGCTCCTTGGGCGTTGGGGTTACCTCGTCGCCGGGATGCGCGTGGGCAGCACATCCGCTGATGGCAGCAGGCCGTCGCGGCGGTATCCATTGACCTTGGACACCGTGATCTCCGACCGCGACCAGTCGCCGGCCTTCTTGCTCAGAGGGGCCGCAGCGCTTGCGGATGCGGCGGCCGGAGCGGTCTTGGTGGCAGCAGTCGCATCAGCGGCACCCTTCTTGCGCTTGTCTCCCTTGGCCATGGCGCGCAAAAGCTTTGGAGAGATGCGAGGCAGAACAATGGCGAGCGCGCAGAGAGGAAGAAGATGCAGAGGACCCGGCGGCGGAAGCAAATGGCAAGTGAGTAAATTTCCCTCACCGCTGCACTATTTACCATAGGGACCCTCAAATCGCAACCGTGCAAAACGGCCTTCGCGCACACATGCATATCTGGCCGTACACGTGGAAGCAGGAGAGGGCAAGCGTCGCCGGCCACTCCGCCCACTACGCACGAGAATCGAGGGATCATCATCACACACGCCGTGAAAATCGCGCCAGGGCGGTCAAGTCCCGTCAAAACAGGCATCGCCATTTAGTCAACACTGTCAGGTGGGGCCTGTGTGTCACGTCCCATCTGTCACGCAGAACGTGACATTATTTGTCAGATGGCGCAGTCGCCAAATAACGTCATCCCTGATGTCATGGGGGAGAGTGGAAAACAAACAAAAGATTATTCGGATTACACCACTGGGCACAAAACACTCCCATCGGGAGCGACTCGACGTTTAGTCGACTGTTTTACTTCTTTCGAGTGAGATTATCCTCAACTGCAAACAATTAAGCATAATCTCGGGGGCTACTCCCATCGGGAGCGCTGACGCGCACCCGATAGTCAAAACAAAAAGGTATCATGTTCAGTCGAATAAAAGTTCGACTCAGCTGCTTAGCTGGACGCATAATGCAAATCAGATCACAATCTACCCAAGATGTATCTTCGACCCTTGGAAGCTGCATGCATGGTGCATAGGTAAGACCCTTCGATCCTTCGAGTGGGCCGGGGCGCGCACATACTGCGTTAGCTCTGAAACTTTCCGTGCCAGACGACACGAAGAAAATCCTGGCGGACGCGCTAGGTGCCCTCAAACAGTTATACTGCAGGTTGACCCTGTAAAACCTCCGCGGCCTGGGTCGATCCTGACCAGTCGATTCCGGTTTCGAGTCTGGGGACTCGAATTTGATGTAGTCTAGTAAGGTTTTGCCCAAGAGCAGTTAACTGGTCCCGATCCGTCGAGTGTGCCAGGCCTACTATGCCATATCCCCAACACACGTCATAAAGGCAGTAAAAAGCTGCCCAGAGTATGGGTCGACCTGAAGGTTGGCTTCAGCACAATAGTCAGTGGTCAGTCGAAGTATTTGTCGATTGAGTAAAAGTTTGAGCAAGATAAGGCGTGCATTTACGGAGGAGTCCCTGCCCGAATCTTCGAGTCAGCCAGGCACTCGGGGGCTACTGACGTGGGCCTACCCTTCGGGTGACCCACTGTGAGGATACCTGGTGCACGTGTATGAGGCCCATCAAGATAACAAGACCAAGGCCCATGAGGGTACCCGCAAGGAAGGATTGCTCTCCAAGTTAGCCATAGTTTGAGTCGGTTTAGACTTGCCAAATCTGTAATCCTAGTCGGTTACCCAAGACCCAGCCTCCTATATAAGTGCTGGGAGGGTCCCCGATCAAGGACACGATCCATAGCATACACGCAGCTCTAGCCTCAAAACCCTTGGTGAGATCGACATCTCGCCGAGATCCTTGTAACACTTGTGACCACCCCATCAATAATCAGACAAGCAGGACGTAGGGGTGTTACCTCCACACGAGGGCCCTGAACCTGGGTAAATCCTTGCTTGTCAGCCGTAGATAATCGCCAGTGCTACCAACTTCGTTCCTATTCTCAACCCAAGGTACGTCACCATGGGATTTGCCGAGCTAACCCCTCGTCAGGCTTCTTCTCCGATGGCTCTGCTCCGGCCGGCCGTGGTGGCGAGGGGAGCGGCTGTGTGGAGCTGGGTGATGCTGCTGGTGGTCCTCGGCGACGCGGAGGCGGCTGGGTGGTGGGTGGACGCGGGAAGTTGGCGCTCTGGCCGTGCTCGATCATGGAGTGGAGATTTCGTCGCTGTGCGGCGAATGGATGCTGCGGTCTTCTACTTCTGGTGGTGGCGCCATCTTTCCGGCGGCTCATGGTACGGCGGCTCCGGCGTCCTCTAGGAGTTTGGGGTGCGGTGGTGGTGGATCCGTCTGTGCTTTTTCTGGTAGCTTGAGGTGGTTTGTGCACTTTTCAGGGTCCTTTTGTAATTTCTGGTTTCGTTTTGGACCTTTTTGTAAAGTGTTGAGCTACCTTAATATATGCGTCGGATCCTTTCCTCAAAAAAAAAAAAGATTGCCTATGCTCCATGGCAGTATAGCTCATCACAATCACATGTTTGGCAGGACAACGCATACGGTTGGACTATCTCGACAGAAGGTTGAATGGTCGTATAAGAAAATGATATGTGGATGACAATTGATGCACGACTTGATAATGATATCATGACTAGCCGCTATCCTTTTGACAAAAGATTTGTATTTCTCAATGAGGTTACTTAGCTCTAAGAAGGACCGATATATAGGACAATTCGCCACGACCAGACTCAATCAAAACAATATCGATCCAAGAATTGACAACCATTTTATAAAATGAAAAGGTACTGTAGGGGCCTTCCCTACAGTTTTAGTGTAGGGAACGCCCAACGGCTGAATGTAGTCCCATACGGTGTGGGCATCGGTTCTAACTTGTCAGAGAAAAGAAGCGACGCATATACTTGGTTCGGTTCAAAGCAGCTCAAAGCTATTAAATAGAATTCTTTTACTGACACGGTCACAGCAACCACACTCCAAACTGCATGCATGGACACAAATCGGCATGCATAGAGACTAAATAAGACTATTTCTTTACAGCAGCTGGGTCCCATGTACAGTACACAAAGCGAGTCATGCACTGCAAGCAAACCAAAGCGATTCCTATCACTGCCATAATTTCCTTTAAATCGGTACCACGTTGTGGCTGGTCATCGAGCGGCTGCACTAGGCCGGAAAGTAAGATCGAAACAGGAAGTGCCGCGCTTGGCCGGCTGCGGCGAACAACCGCCGGCCCGACAGCCTTATCCTCAGTCAGTGGAAGGTAACATGATTGATCGCTTGGTTTGATCGAAAGGGAAATAACTTTGTAATTAAGAGATGACTTGACGGATGAACTTACCAGTAGTGCTGTTCGCTTGCGCGGATACCACCCCAGGAAAAGAGGACCAAGTAAGTATGCGCCTTCCCGTTTCCGCGATTAATTTTCTTGGTAAGAATATATGTAAACAATGTTTCAATGGATACACTTTATGCATCCGGATTCTGAAATATTAGGGTCTTAATTAGAGCCTAAATCTCGTCTGGCACATTCTAGAGGAAGCTTCTAGTCTCTGGCATTAGATCCAATGCCTTTTAGCAGCTCGAACATAGAAAACAAGGGCTTATCAGCTCAAAGAGGTGGCGGTCGTTGCACTTTTGAATCCAAAAGTCTTGTCTCTTCAGGTCTAGCTAGTAGAACTTGCACTTTGTACATCAAGATTGTGAGCTGAACTTTCTCTGGAATGAGATATAAGTGCATAGGTCAAGTTACTGCAAAATAATAATTTCATAGGAAACTAAAGGGGCAAACATAAGGGAGAAATATCTTACAGTAGTTCACAGAAGTTCTGCTTCGGCGGCATGTCCAATTCATCTAAGCATTTGTCAAACATTTCTAGAACTTTTGTTATAGTGGGGCGATGCAAAGGTATTACTTGTATGCACCACAAGCCAATCAGGATAATCTTTCTCACGATTTCCTCAATTTCTCCTGTGACTTCAAATGCTTGTAGTCCATCATCTTGCGCAAAGTGTTCGTAAATCCAATCTGGAAAATACTTCTCGCTGGACTTTTCAACAATTGATTTTACGTTTCTCCTACCTCCAACCATCTCTAGCAGCATCATTCCATAACTATAAACATCTGACTTTGTTGACACCACTCCAAAGGTTCGATAGTGTACTTCTGGAGCAATGAATCCAATTGTTCCTCTAGTACCAGTCATTGAAAATCTACTCTCCTTTGTAAGACATAATTTAGCTAGACCAAAATCAGCAATCTTTGGATTAAAATCTTTGTCTAGAAGGATATTTTGAGGCTTGATATCAAAATGAACAATCCGTGTATTACAACTATGGTGCAAGTATTCTAGGCCACGAACAATTCCGATTGCTATTGCATAGAGCCTCTCCCATCCTAGAGTTTCTTTTGGGTTCTCTGAGTAAATGTACTTATCCAGGGAACCGTTCGGCATGTACTCGTATACAAGCGCTCGTTTTGATCCCTCCAAACAAAATCCATGCAATCTAACAACATTAACATGAGAGGTCCTGCCGATGCTCATAACCTCATTCACAAACTCGTCTCCATTCCCTTTGCAGTCGTGCAAGAATTTCACAGCAACCAGAGCACCATCGTGCAGTCTTCCTTTGAAAACTACACCATAACCACCTCTTCCAAGCTCATCACTGCGAGAAGACGTTATCTTCATTACCTCTGAGTACATGTATCTTTTTGGAGCTAGGGATCCATAAGATACTATCATGGCCTCGTAATTTTTTTCAGTGTTGTTGCTAGTCTTCTTGCAAAGGAGAAACCATAGTCTTTTTCCCTTTCTATGCCATATCAAGAAGTAAATACATGGAAAGAGCAAGGTTGCAGCTGATGATGCCGAACCTGAGAGGAGGTACATGTTATAATCAGAAGTTATAATACAGTCTATCTTCTTGTTTCTTAAAGAGTACATGTTGGCAAAAGTACTAACAAGCTAGAGGCTATAACGTGATCACTCTTATATTGTGCACACATGAGAGTTTCTTGTTTCGGTTTTTCATTCATTACTGACAAGATAAATTTGAAGATGGTATTCCATCATAGTAAAAGAAATCACACTGATATTTAAATCATTGCATGTGGGAAGATCGAAAAGTTTTAGCATACCTATTAGCATGATCTTCTTGAAGGTCCTCTTGCTACCTGGAATATAACATATCATTTATTAGTAAATAACAATGGCATCAAATAGTAGTACGTTGGCTGTTTTTCCAAAAGAAAGAAATAGGCATCGTATATGAACCTTCAATATTCTTCCATGAAATATAAAAAAACACATTACAAGATAATGAAGTACAATAAAACATGGACTACATATCTGACTTTCTTTTGACTGAAGTACGAAAAAACACATTACTGCTATTTGCTAATATGCAATTAAAAAAAGTTATAGGTCTGTGTAGATTTAATAGGCAGTATAAGAGATTGCATACACTGTGACTTATAAGTATGTGTTTCAATGGCATTGCATTGGATGTTACATTTCAGGGTGCATAGCAATTAGTTGGAACATGAGTGATGTGTTAATTTTTTTTTTCTGGAAATGTCCTCTGTACAAGCATGATTCACAGCGTGGCACAGCCAAAGAGTGTACTTACTTAGGCTATAGGAGTAGACTGGTAGCATAGTGTAGTAATTAGCAAGGACACGCATGCTGTGTTCATTTTACCTGTAAATCTCCTCTAAATCAGAACTTAGTGTGCCAAAATCTCCATTTTACAGGTAAACCTTACTACGGCCTTAGTCGTTTGGGGTAATTAATGGGATACAAGGTAATTTCCGAAGCCTGAAGATTAGCAATATTACCAAATTTAAAATGAGATAAAGACAAGTTCAATTAGTTACTGGCGCAGACGGGGGTATCAGGCACGCCGCCGGCATAGTGGTGCTTGGAGATATCGTAGGTGTTGTTGATCTGGTAGAGCCCGCCGTTGTCCACACCATGGTTTTAAATTTCAGTTTCGGAAAAATTTCATGCACTACCGCTGAATTTCAGTGATTTCGGTTTTCGTTTCAGCCAAAAGACCGAATTTTTCTCTTAAGATTTAATTAAATATTTGAAAATTTTCAAAATATTTTAAATATTGTTTATATCCATGTGTAGTACCGAAACTGCTGAAATATTTTGATCGAAAGGTAATTATTTCGGTGTATGCTGAAATTACTGAAATTCAGTGAATTTCGTTGAAATCTCACTGAATTTGAAAACCATGGTCCACACACGCCACGCAGTCACCTGCCGTGTAATTAAGAAGAACTAGCACAGTGGCCCTCGCAAATGCGAGGACATCATCTGTAGTTGGTCGAAAGTGTTCAATTGTTTATGATTTTATTGATATGATATTATTTCCTATGTAACAATAAATTAAATTATTCTATAATTAGCGCAAAATGTTTTATTACGGAAAATATCACATGGGCGAGTAACATATTTGGCAATAGGAATTTCATGGGCAAATGATTATCGTGCCATATGATGAAACTCCCATGTATGCGAGATTGGATCTGTAAACTGAAATATAATTTTTACATGATGATGTTAGAGCACTACGCGAGATTGTTTATCTTAATTGCTCAATTAAGGTAAAATAGTTTTATCCTCCTTAATTGGATGTAACATTAAATAGTGAGAATTGTCATATTCTGATATTTTTCCCTCTCATTACCAATTTAGTGTCATAATGTCCAACATTTTACAAACATGAACGTGGTGAAGCTGTCCTTCAGTTCTTATATGAATACACTGCTAAAGATATTTTAGGCATATTCTTTAGCATGTTTATACACAATAGTCAAAGTTAGAGTAGTACGACTATAAGTTTTCCACGCTCCATAACTTATCATGATCTGCATTCAATGTTTCCTACAGAGTCAGACACACGTATTTCTCGGTTATGCAAAATTACCATGCGGCTTGGATAGAATAGTTCAAGACTTTTAATCAGCCATCAGTTTTACTGTGCAGTTTGCATGGCACGTGCTCTTCTGTTGATTTTGTTACCTAAGAGACAGACACATACAATAGTCCAAATATGTCTATCATACAAACCAATCAATATCCGCGAAAACAATTTATAAGAATTAATTATACGCTTTTCAGGTCCCCTGGTTAAAAATAGTTTGACATAGTGTGGATACTAAACAGGAAATATATCAAGCAAGAATTTGTGGGGACTTAACCCTATGGGTACCATTATGTCAATCTTTTTATATAGTGAGGGATGTTGCCATCGATAGTGTGTGGACTATTGTTTTATTTTCATCAATTTTAAAGATTTGACGCTTTGTATCTCACTAAATTGGTATTTGTTAAGTGGAAAGGACATTCTCATCCTCGTGAGAATATGCGTTGACTCAGCACTATGTGTATCATTAAGTCGGTAATATTCTTAGTGTGAGGATTCTCCGTCGATAGTACAACTAATGTTGTATTACATTAACATCAGCACTTCACGACTATGAATTCCGAACTTCCGCGGGCATTTGTGAGAGTCTCGCTCTGATGGCAGTCGAATAATTAAACTTTTCATTTATGTGTCTCGATAAACAATATACATAGACCGACTAATGTCGTGACTTTACTAAATCTAAAACGCGACTCCAAACTACTGCAAGTCGACTAAATTTGTCATTTGTGTATACTCAATCATAAGAATAACATACACCGTTCGTTCTTACACTGTCTTTTGGATTGAGTCAAAATCAATAAAGTATGACCAAACTATTAGGAAACAAATACCAACATTTAAAATATAAAATCATTAAAAATAGAATTATCTTAAAATTTATTTTCATACTATAAAAATTTGACATTATGAACTCTGATATTTATTGGTACTTCTTTGCTCAAACTTCACAAAATTTGACTTTGGCTAACTTAGAAATAGGGTAAATAAAACATTAGTGATCAGTTTATTTTTTCTAAATTGTTCATTGTTCATGTTCATATCCTCGAAACTATTGCCATTTGCCACCACGTTACAGCAAAAAAAAAAAAAAAAAATCCTTGGAAGCTATCACGTTCTAGTTTTAGCCAAGGTGGCTAGTCTACACGGCAGGTTTTCTAAAACGGAAGCAGCTATTTACCGTCTTGAGTAAAGAAAATCTTACAGCTATACCTATTCCAGCCCATGCACGTAGCTAGTCGGCTGGTTTTTTAAATACTATGTTTAAAATATTCATTAATCAAGAGAGTCCATGTCTAAGACGTCACGTGTGAGAGACGTGACCTTCTCCACCTAAATCGTGTCAGGCATGGTACGTAACCTTTCTCTCCCTCTCTCCCGTCACTGTTCGAGAGGCGAAGCAAAGGGCGATTTTTGGGCGACCCTCGCCGAACCACCGCGTCCGTGCCGTGGGGACGCGGGATTCCTCCCCTCCGTCGGCCGCTCCGGCGGCGGGAGGGTGGGGGATCCCCGTCCCGGGCCTGTACATACGGGAGGTTGGGGTGGAGGCCCCGTCGACGGCGCCATGGAGGTAGGGGTGCGGGCGGTGGTGTTTTTGGTGTCGCGGCGATCTCCTCCGGCGGTGGTGCTCCTCGGAGCCGGCCGTCGTCGCGCGCGTCTGGTGGTGGCTCGAGGCCCGGCGTGGTGCTCGAGCCCGTCTTCCCCCATCAGATCTGGGACGGCAGATCTGGCGGCAGGAGAGGAGGATCCAAGGCGGCGCCCTGGCTGGCGCGTGGCAAGGTGGTGGAGGATCTGGGGCGTGGCCCCCGGATCTGGAGCAGGTTGGGCTCGGGGGGCTCCCCCGGCCGATGTTTACTTGGCGTCGTTCCCAAGGCCGGCTCCCCGGAGGCGGCGACTGTTGCGGCTCTTCAACGCCTGATGGCTAGGGGCTCTGCTGCTCCTCGGGGTTTCGATCTTCACGGCGGTGTTCTTCGTCGTCTCCGGCGCCGTGGAGCTCGTCTGGTGGTCGTACCAGAGGTAGAAGAAGGTGGTTGCGAGGTGTGCTGGCCTCGGATCTCTCTGTTCCTCCGTGTGTATGCTTGTCGGGTCGATGTAATCGTTTGCATTTGAATACAAGTATGTGCATTATCAAAAAAAAAAAACAACTAATATTTCATAAAAACTCAAACATACATTTTAGATCTAACTATCAAGATTAATTTAGATGATGTGGATTAACGTGGTGGCTCTATTAGACATTCTCATTTTGCTTTTAGTATATAACTAGCATGGTGGCCCTCGCAAATGCGAGGGAATTATTTTGTAGTTGGTTGAAAGTGTTCGAGAAATAAAAATATGGTTTCATTGATATCAGTCACATTGTTTTCATTAATGATGTCACAATAACCAAAATAATTCAACAACTACCGCAAAATTTTAGGTACGCGATATACCACGTATGCTAGTAACATATTTAGCACTCTTGGAAATAGTGAGGAAGTGATTATCATGCCATATGATGAAACACCCTTATAAATGATACTGGATATCGTAAATTGAACTATAATTTTTACAAACATGAATTAACATTGTGAAACTTTGTGTATTATTATTATTATCTGAATATGCTGCTAAGGATAAACTATTTTGATCTGGGCATATTCGTTAACATTGTTATACATCAGCTTTCAAAATTAGAGAAGTACAAATCTAAATTCTCTAGACTCTTAACCTCTTTTACCTTCGTTCAATGGTTCTATGCACCCGGAAAAATAAATTTTCTGTGTTATGCAAAATGACTGTGTGGCTTTGATAGCGTAGTTCAAGAATATTTAATCATTCGTCAATTTTTGTGTGCAATTGAACTGACATGTGCTTTCGTGTTGATTTTGTTACCTGAGAGAAAGGCATATACAATAGTCCAAATATGTCTACCATATGAACCAAGCAATATCCGCGAAAATAAATCACAACAATTAAGTGGACGTTTTTCAGGTCCTCGGAGTAAAATAGTATTGGCACACCATGCTCGGATATTGAATATGAAACATATCAAGCGGGAATCTGGTGTGGGTTAACCCTGTGTGAATCATTAAGTCAAAATATTTTATAATAATGCGAGGGATATTCTTGTTGATAGTGTGTCGACTAATGTTGTCTCTTCATCAATATTGAAGGATCGACGCTTTGTGTCTCAATAAGTTGAAATATTCGTTCAGTGGAAGAACATTCACATCCGCGTGAGAAGTCGTTACTCAGTCTTATGTTTATCATTAAGTCTGTAATCTTTTTAGTGTGAGGGTTGCTCCTGTTGATAGTGCGATAAATGTTGTGATTTAATTAATATTCAAATTCCACGAATCCGAAGACGTTTTGTGGCAGTGTTGGTCTCATGGCGATCGAATAAAACTTCCATTTATGTGTACTAAATAAATGTAAGTAGTGTGACTAATGTCAGTACTTCATTATTTTTGAAATTCCATGACTCTAAACTCCTACAGACAGCTTTGTGAGTACTCTGATTAAGTATTATGGTATTCTAATACAATTTTTATTTACTTGTACTCAATCATAGAAACAATGTACTCCTTCCATTCATAATAATCTTGTATTCTAAATTTAGTCAAAATCAAACTTTTTAAATTTTGACCAAATATATAGAAAAATATCAATATCTAAAATATAAAATCCTTATTATTAGCTTACCGATCATCTTTTTTCTAAACTGTACATATCCTACTCCTACCCTTTACCACTACATGTTTAGGAATTTTTTTCCTTCTAACTATCACGTTCCAAGAATTTGTAGTCTGCGTGCATGAGCGTCATTCCTAGAGGAGAGGTCACATACAGGATACAGCACGTGATATTTAGCAACTCCGGCTGATTAGCTACTAACCCATCCGGCCGGATTATTTGTACACAGCCGAATTTAGCATCCATAATTTTAAATAGTAAAATAATTAATTGCATGTAAGTAGATATGGCCAGCGTACGTGAATTGTTGGTGTCCTGTGCACATACGGCACGTTTCTTTTGGGAACGGAACATGATTTGGTTCAAGGAATCGTGATATGTTTTTTTTTAAGCAAACGGTACCTTTTTTTTTCAGCCATCGTACCAGCCAAGGTAGGTAGTCCATGATTTATCGTGTCAGGCATGTTACGTGACTAATAATATTTCATTAAATCCTAACCACATATTTTAGATCTAACTAATAAAATTAATTTAGATCATGTGGACTAACGTGGTGTCTCGAAAAACTCACTCATTTTACTTTTAGTATATAGTAGATAGATCCCACCCTTCATGAGCTGCTGGTAGTCCTTTCCGTCCACGCTGTCATACCCAGCAAGTGCATCATGGACACCGTGCAGTTCCCGTCCACCGACCTGTACCCGCCGGCAAGCCACGCTTAGGAGCAATTGCAGAAAAAGCCCTCGCTGTCGTTGCCATACCTGCAGTCTCCGCCGCTGGCCACGCACTTGGGGCAGTTACCCGAGGGCACCGTCCACTCGAGCAGAAACACTCGCCTCATGCTCCCGACGTACTCGTCGCCGCCCGGAAAACCAAGAACCAGCGCAACGGAGAGATTGCAGGTCGGAAAACCAAGAACTCTTCGCCGCCCGGAAAACCAAGAACTCGTCGCCTTATCCGCTCGATTTAGTGCGTTGTGATTATGCTATGATTTGGTCGCCTGGTTCGATGATAAGGGAAGTCGAAAGCAAAAGATGATTTTGATTTGACGGCCGGGCTGCACGGCGAACTTACGTGGAGGCGGAGGGATCTCCCATGTGAAGAGGAAGCCGCCGCGGATGAGCTGCTCGTAGTCGCTGGCGTTCACCTCACCCGAAGACGACGATGACGACGAGCCCAGCACCGGCACGACGCAGGCGTCGCAGCCCTCCAGCCGGTAGCCGCTGTTTTCGCTCGTCTCATTATAGCGCCCTCCCACGCTGGCAAGCACCTCACTCTCGTTCCCGCACCTCATCTTCGTCTCCACCAGCTCTCTGTTGCCCCGACGTGCCGCCGCCGCTGCCGCCTCCGTGCAGTTGTACAGGATCAGGTTCAGGTTGGTGTCGCTGATCACAAACGAGTGCCCCAGTTTGACGGAGGTGTTCCAGCTGGCCCGGCAGCTGCTGGAGGCGTCCAGCGACAACAGTTTCCCCGAATCAATCGCACGCAGGGTGCGTTCCTCGTAGGTAATATTGATGATCTCGAAGCCATAGAGTCCAGCTGTACCCCGTATAGATGGGGTGCTGTTGAGGCAAGTAACCTGAAAATCCGGGGGACCACATGAGCTGCCCGTCGCTATGTCCACGAGCGAAAATGGGTCGGAGATGGTCACGTTGCCGCACGTCGCCGGCCTCGCCGTCGCCGGGCAGTCTCCCGGCCCTTGCTGCTGCTGCTCCTGAGCCGGCACGAGCATGAGTGGCAGCCACCATACCCAAACCCAGATGAACACCAAGAACCAGCAGCCGGGAGCCATCGTGGATCAGAAAGATTTGGAACGGCTGTGGGGGAAATAGACAGGACTGCACGCAAGCGAGAATACTGTGGTCGAGCAACGATATATGGGAACGGCGAGGGTGCAGGGGGTGAGATGGCTATAACGTTTGAATGGAAAAATGGGGCAGGCGATCGCCGTCCACGGATTCGACGATTCAGTGAGAGTGATCCCTTGGACGGGTGAAGGCCATGGCTTAGGAATTTTCCCAGGCATGGCATTATGGCAACGCCGTTGACGGGCAAGTTGGTCTTTGTCCCCTCACTACCGGAATCTGGATCTTTACCGTGCGGCCATTCTACACGGCAAAGGGCCTGCGGAACACGGCAAAGGCTTTGCCGTGCTCAGCTGCACGGCAAAGGCCACACGGCCTAATACGCGTCGGTAAAGGCTCTTTACCGTGATCTTTCCCAAAACAGCACGGCAAAACCCTATTTGTTTGCCGTGCGCCATTGTGGCCGAAGTCGTGGTCAACCCTCACCTCGAGGCTTTGCCGTGTGCCAAAATGTTGCCGTGCGTCCAATATTTGCCGTGCGTCTTCAGAAATCGCCTCACGGCAAACGTTTAAACTTTTTCGTGCGCTTTTCAGAAAACAGGACGGCAAACCTTCGGACTCTGCCATGTGCTCGTCCAGAACATGCACGGCCAAATGTTGGACTCTGCCGTGTGCTTTTTAGCAAACCGCACGGCAAATCCCGGTTGCCCAGCACCTTTGCCTCGCCCCTTTGCCGGTTGCCCGGCACCTTTGCCTCGCCCCTTTGCAGTGTGCTTTTTAGCAAACCGCACGGCAAATCCCGGTCGCCCAGCACCTTTGCCTCGCCCCTTTGCCGTGTGCCACGATCAGATGCACACGGCAAAGAGACCATATGGTCTCACTCAAATGCCAGGTTGCACAGGTGGTCGCCACGTGTGGCCTTTGCCGTGTGCAAACGCACGGCACAGGTCTTTGCCGTGTGCCTTGTCACGGCAAAGTGACCATATGGCACAGATTTTTGCTGTTTTTGCAAAAATCCCTGCATTTTACAGAAATAGCACAAAATAATTCACAGATGATAATTCTGATGATCAACATAGTTCAAAGCTCCATAACATATATAAACAAACTCCTCCATAAGACTAAAATCAACACATTGTTCAAACTCCACAAACATAAGACTAAAATCAACATGAACTTCACAAACATGAACTCGACATAGTTCAAACTCCACATAGCTCAAACATAGTCTCAAACACCACATAGGCATCATATTCAACATAGCATCCACATGAACTCCGCGACGATGGACGGATGGCGAAGATGGACGTCATTGTTGATCCTCCTACAAGTTCATACAAAAATCATGAGTTTGACAACTAAAATAGCTAAGTGTCAATGTCATGTGCATCATTAAACTAACAAAGTGGAAATGGCAAGTTTACGAGTTTACGATACCTAAGTGTCAATGGCATAAGCATAATTCAACTAACTAAGTGGAAATGGCAAATTTGACAACTAAAATATCTAAGTGTCAATGTCATGGGCATAGTTAAACTAACTAAGTGGAAATGACAAATTCAAAAATATGCACAAGTTTAGATGTAGTAAACCAAAAGACATGAGATGTAGTAAACAATAAGACACAAGTTGGTCTATGTGGTAAACCAAAAGACACAAGTGACCATTGGAGATTCATTGATTGGCTATGTCGATCTAAGTGAGACATGAAATAAGTTTTCGAACGAGAGTGGTAGCAAGTTGAAATGGTAACTAACCTCTACTGGCCTTCCGGCGGCGGAGTAGGATCGTCCTACATGTTTGCAAAAAAATGATGAGTTCGACAACTAGGTGAAATGGCATAGTCATGGCATTAAAAGAAAGCTAACTAAAATTTGACAAGTTCAACTAATGGGTAAAATTTGACAAGTTCAACTAATGGGTAAAATTTGACAAGTTCAACTAACTAAATTTGACAAGTTGAACTAAAGTGGCAATGGCATGGCTAACTAAAGTGGCAATGGATTTTGACAAGTCATGCGAGCATACCCACGGGAGCCTCCGGACAACGCTAGGGTTGGAGATACGGGGCTGCCCCTCCGGATTGTCCTGGCCACCAAGCGGCGGCGCCATCGAGTGAGATCCACCCACCGATCCTGGATTCACCTACAACATGAAAAAAGTCTCGCATTACACAAGTAATTTAGTTACAACAATAAGATGGATAGAATGACAAGTTTGAGAACATACCCATGGGAACGTCGGTGGCGGCGGTGGAGGGAACATTCCCATGGCAACAGCCCCGTCCCCAGGAGCAATGCGCTGCATCGTGCCAAAATCCACTCCATCATCTGCCTCTGATGCTCCTGCTGCTGCCTGCAATACTCCTGATGCTGCTCCTGCTGCTGCCGCATCTGCTCCTGCTGCTGCTCCAGCTGCTGCTCATAGAGCACCTGCTTCTGCCGGAGCTCGTCGACAGCTAGACTCGAAACTCGTGGGCGGGTCTCCACAGCAGGCGCACCAGGCGCCCTCCCACGGCGGACCTGGCGTAGAGACGGGACGGTGCGAGGGTCGATGGAGCCGTCACCTATCCACAAGCGGCCATTCGCCGCGCCTTGCCCCGCAAGCACGACAGCCTCGACGTCAAGTGGACTGGTGAGAGGGTCAGCTTCCTCACCGTTGCGCTCCTTGAACTTCTCCGTGTACCCCTTGCTCCGGAGCTCGGCGCTCTGGTTGATCCACATCGACCCTGTCTCAGGATCCGGCGTATCCCTGGTACGCATCTTTGCCCAAACGGCGAAGGGCGAGGGGTCTACGCCGGTCTTCAATTTCTGCAAAGAGGCACGAACATAGGTGAAAAGGAGACGATATTGCAAAAGAGAGCACGAACATAGGTGGATTAAAGAATGCATTTGCTCACCTCATTTTGTATGCATTGGGAGAGGCTGAGGTTGCCTTGGCGGTGTGTTCCACCCTTGTTCTCCGCCCGCTTTGCCTTTCCCTCCGCGTGTATCTTGAGATACTCCGGGCTAGTCCACCACGCTACCATCGCGAGGTGGCAGTCCTTGTTGTTACCGACGTACGGAGGAGGCACCTACGTGCACAGAACACACATATTAATGATATTACACGGCGGTCAACAAAATCGATAATATAGAAATGACGCTACCTGCAGGTACTGCCATGGCTGCATCAAGATGTCCCGAGCACGCTTCTTTTCCAGCGCAATGTTCTTTTCGGCGTACCAAGTGCGGACAGAGTTCACGCGAGCCTCGTAGTGCATGTCCGTCACCATCTTAGAGGCCATCGTCAAAAGGATGGCCTCGCACTTGGCCTTGTCCTCCTCCGACAGGTGAAGAAGTTCTACAAGCATGCACACATAGGTAAAATAGGGTCAAAGCCATTAGTGCAATCTCGGATTTATAGAATGATGAGAAGTCAAACAAACTTACCCAGAAATAGCCGAGTGTCTTAAGCGCCATGTTGAGGTACTCGCCATCGGGATCCTCCGCGAAACAGTAGTGCCTGAAAGTCCAAGCTACACTCTTGCCACCCTCTGGGAGTGACAATCCCTGGGAAGAACTTCCGGAGACAACATCCAAGGATGCTCGCGTAGGTACGCTGTTCCTTCACTTTAGGAGGCTGGTACTCAAATGTCCTACACAATGAGAAAACCAAAATTAGTATAGTTAGCGGGTCAAAACACAATGAGAAGCTAAAATTGAACAAAAACTATAATAAGTACCTTTTTCCAACAGGCAGGAGAAGAGTGTTCTTGTAGGCGTAATATCGGGGATCGGGGAGTCCCGCCGCCCCCGCTGATACACCGGCCTGGTCCGTGGCTCAGGGATATCTCCTCAGTCTCAACCCACTCCGCCCGGTGGGTCCCACTGCAGCGTCGGGTCAAGCTGAAACCCGTCCTCCCCAGGTCCCTCCTCGCGCCCTCCTCGTCGCTGTCCCTCCTCGTCCTCCTCCTCGCTCCTCCTCAGAAGCCTCCGCCAGCAGCTCCTCAGAAGCCATCAGCGACTCGCTCTCAGAGTCCGACTGCACCTCCTGATCGTACTCCGAGTCATCCTCGTCGGGCTGCTCGGGAGAGAGGAGGAGTCTTGCTAGGCCTCCTTCTCGTCCTCGACTCCTCGCACGTGGAGGTGAGGGTGGAGGTGGAGGTGGTCATGCCGAACTCGATCCCACCAGGAGTGCCTTCACGCTGCCCACCTTTTTTGACAAGGCCTTCTTCAATTGTTTCCCCCCATGTTTCCTGCATTGACAAAAAAATAGGTTTCATCAGTATACATGATCCAAAATTAAGGTAAATAGATGAAGCAACAATGAGTAAAGCGAAAATGAATACAATTAGATGAAGTAGCGACAATTAAGGTAAATGGAGTATCGACAATGAGTTCTCACAAAATAAGCTAGACTGACAATCACTATTACATAGAGTAGCATTGACCTATTACATATAAGCTAGACTGGCAATTACTAATACATGTGTCCTCATCGCTATCAGTAGCCTGTGTCGAGATCATCGGGACCAACTATTGGACCACCCGTGTCGTCATCACTGTCAGGGTCGCCACACCACCAACCATCCACGGAACCTGGAGGTGGTCCCTGTGGCTCGTCGACGATTAGTCCTGCGTGGAACCGCTCTAGCAAAGTCACGTCGGCTTGGTTATGAACCTCCTCGACTTCGTCATGCGCGGTGTCTTCCTCCATTCCCGCATCTTCGTTTCTTCGCCGTATTCCATGTCATCATCGGTCGGCAAGTTGATAGTGAATTTCCCAGGGAGCCCTCCATCCTGATAGAACTCGCCGTCAGATGTTGAGGGGTCTAGGCGGCGGTAATCTTGACCGTTAGGCATAGCCGGCCTACTGTGCGACGGTACCGTCACCACAACATCCCACCCCTGTAGACGCTTTTGATATGCTTTTGCTGTCTTCTTGCACGGGTACGGGAGATAGAATACTTGGAAGGCCTGGGTAGCCAAAATGTAGACGTCGTCTCCCGAATACTTGGAGCTTCGTTCAACTTCGACCAATCCAATTGTAGGATCCCGTCTAACCCGACGCGGGTCTAACCAATTGCATTTGAATACAACGGGATCTAGCCCTTTACCAAAACCATAATTCAACTCGTATATAGCCTCAACTCTTCCATAGTAATGGAGTTTATCTGAGCCTTCACATAACACCCCACTATTTATTGTCTTCCGGTTGCCCCGGTTTGTTGTGTGTTCATGGGTATGGAAGCGATATCCATTCACGTCATAAGCATGGAATGAGTTGACGGAATGGCTAAAGCCATGGGCAATGTTTCTAAGCTCTGGCTTCATCTCTTTGTCCTTTTTTGCCTACAAGTTTAGCACGAGAAGTTTAGAACGAGGAATGATCGATGAATGTCCACGGTACTAGAAAAGTTAGATAGAACAGTACCAAACCCGCGAACCAGCTAATGAAACCACCACCCTTGCCAAAACCACCACCGTTGTCAAAAAGATCCTTCGACTCTTTCGGGGTAGGGTCCCTTCTCAGCTTCCAGAATTCACGAGTGAATCGTCTACTCCAATGAGAAAAGAGGAGTTAGCCACGAATATAGGAGTGAATGTTTGTGAAATACTAAATGGTGAAAGACTTACTCGCGGTACGGCTTCACTTCCTCCATACTCATCAAGATATACGAGGAGATCAGATCCCGCTCGAGCTTTGTCATGATGAACTTCTTCGTGCCACTTGATTTGCCACCGAGCCCTATGAAGATGCTAAGCTTGGGTACATCTTCAGGGTTGGCTGCATTGTAGCGAACGACTGGATTGTGGATTGTGGGAATGTTGGCATCATAGAAACCTGTCGTGAAGTTTGACACCTCCTCGTTAAGGCATGCCTCGGCCATGGATGCCTCGATCTTGCATTTATTCCCGCAATTCTGGCGTAGGTCTTTCATTTTTCTCTCAGGCCCAAACTGCCAACGGGTCGACACAGGCCCCCCCATCAAAGCCTCGTGCGCGAGATGCAAGATCATATGTTGCATCGGATTAAAAAACCCTGGCGGAAGTATCGTCTCTAGCTTGCAAAGCAACTCGGGTGCCTGTTCATGCAGCTTCAGAACCACTCACGATCTAACTCCCTTGCACAAATCTGCCGGAAGAAAAAGCTCAACTCCGCCAGTACTCGCCAAGTCTCCTCATCGACATAGCCTCGAATCATCACCGGCATTATGCGCTCAAGCCACACGTGGTAGTCATGACTCTTCAGCCCTCCTACTCGCTGCGTGTCCAGGTTCACACACCTCGCCCAGTTAGCTGCATACCATCAGGGAAGTACAAACACTCCACGAGCCACTGTAATATTTCCCTTTTTTCCGGCCTTGTAGGGCAGAACCGAGCCTTTGGCTTAGACCACCTAGTGCCGTTGACTCCAGGAGGCTTCATTTCAAGATCTGGCCTGTCACAAAGTTCTTTTGGTCCATTCGAGCCTTGACGTTATCCTTCGTCTTCTCAGTGTCCATGATGGTGCTATAAAGAGCCTCGGCGATATTCTTTTCGGTGTGCATTACATCAATGTTGTGTGGAAGCTCGACATCCTCCATGTAAGGGAGCAGCTTCCAGAAGCACGGAATGTGAGTCCACTGGTGCGTCTCCCCATAACCCACGAAACCATTCCCATCGGGGTTAGGCACGAGAGCTTCTAGCTCAGCCCTGATTTCTCTTCCGGTCATCAGACGTGGTTTCGGAGCATGGATCTCGACTCCTTTCTCGAACCGCTTTACGTCACTCCTGTATCTATGACCTGGCTCAAGGAACTGTCGATGTTGATCAAAGCATGAATACTTGCCTCCCTTCGTAAGCCATGAGAAAGTCACAGCCTGTCTGCACTGTGGGCAAGGCCACTTCCCATGTGTACACCAGCCGCAGAACAAAGCACGCGCTGGTAAGTCATGCAGGGATGTGTGGTACCAGACATACATATCGAAGTGATATCTTCGGGATTCCATCCGGTTCGCCCGAAAGGGGAGTTTTCACCTCTAAGTGCAGAAACTCACTAGAGAGAAAGTGAAGTCGGTGAAGCCGGTCACACCTAGGAGTAGGATATTGCACATTTACAACACCAAACACACTTGTATACACATGGTATGGCACAAACTAGGTTTCGGTGGGGTTTTGACGCTCCGGGGCCCCGCTTCGGCGAAACCCTGATATCTTATGGGTCGAGGAGAGCGAGGATGAAGATGATATCTTCATGCCGAGTGAAGTGAGCAAGAAAGCTGCAGCAGCGGCAGCGGCATCGTCGAAGGGCAAGGGTGCTGCGTCGTCGAAGGGCAAGGGTGCTGCGTCGTCGAAGGACAAGGGTGCTGCGTCGTCGAAGGGCAAGGGTGTTGCGTCGTCGAAAGGCAAGAGTGATGCGGGAGGCTGCGTCGATGGTAGATGAATTTTCTTTCTCTAATTTGCAGAGTACCATGTATCTTCAATTTATGTTGTGTTGTCGCTACTACCGATATTTTGTTCTCTGTGTAATTTATGTTGTCAATGTAATTTGCATGGTTTGTTTAATATCAATGCGAAAAGTAGTTGAAAGGGGGTAAAAAAGTAGTCGAAAGGCCGGTCACACCTCGAAGTCCCGAGATGTCTCTAACAACCTCTAACAACCTCCCAAAACTTGCAAGAGTGTGTTGGTAGGTTGTGGGAACCAAGATACAACTCCGATCGAGGTGCCCCTATTCACGGACTATGGAAGGGGTAGACGACGCCTCGCACGTTAGGTTCACTAATTTCGGGGTTTCAACACATACGCGGCCCATACGGGAGGGTTTATACATATTATCGAGAAACATAATTAAGTGAATTAAATGAACGTACTAGAATTCTAACAAAGAAAATAAACAAAGCAATGATTTGAAATAAAAATGAAATACATGATTTGCCGTGCGCACCTCGTCTGGATCACGGCAAAGTTGTCCTTTGCCGTGCTCCCTGCACAGTTCATCACGGCAAAGTATTTACGGCCAAATTGTTTTTGGCGCGGGAAAATTTGGCCACCCTCTGCCGTGCGCTCTGCCCAGTGCATCACGGCAAAGATATTTCCCGCCAGTGCACATTTATTTCCCACGAAATATTGGCGACGGCGGCAAAATTTGGAATCCTGGTCAACATATTTGCCGTGATTTTCCATGAAGGATCACGGCAAAGATTTCTGTGCCATGCGGTATTCCTTTGCCGTGCGTTTATTATCCATTTTGCCGTGGCGTGCTCTTTGCCGTGCGCCGTCGTGATTACATGCCGTGCCTCGTTTCTGTGCCGTGATCCTTGTGCTGTCTGCATGGCAAAGAATGCTTTGCCGTGTTCCGAGGTTTTCAGGCTCACGGCAGAGACGCCTCCTCACGGCAAAACTCGATTTTCTGGTAGTGCCTTTACCTCTAGCCAGGTTCTAATCCTGGTACAACACTTTCACACTTCAATGTCAAACAGGACGTAGCTAGTGAGAAACCACACAAAGGCACTGCCTCCTAGCTACGTAGCTAGAAACTATTTGGATGCATGGGTGAACTTACCTGGGAGGAGAAGATGCCATGTCAAGAGGAAACCATCGCCGATGAGGCGCTTGTAGTCGCTGGCGTTAACCTCGCCCGACGACGACGACGAGCCCAGCACCGGCACGACGGTAGCGTTGCAGCCATCTCTGTAGTAGCCGGCGTAGTTCCCAGCTGCGTCATAACGGCCTCCCGCGCGGACAAACACCTCGCTCTCGTTCCCGCACCTAATTCTCATCTCCACCAGCATTCCGTTCCGACGTGCCGCCTCGGTGCAGTTGTATATGATCAGGTTCAGGGAGGCTGAAGGGGTCGATGCTAAACGGGATGCCCAACTTCTCAGAGGTGTACCAAATTGGGAATTGGCAGCTGTTGGAGGCTCGCAGCAGCTTCAGCTTGCCCAGATCAACGACATGCAGTCTATCCTCCTCGTAAGAGACATCCATGATTGTGAATCCAGAGCTGAATGGTATATAGCTCCGAAGAACTGGGGTGTTGTTTTGGCAGGTGATTTCAAAATCCGAGGAACCACACGGTCTTTGCGCATCTGTCTCTCTAAAAGCCAGAACGGGTGGGAGATGGTGAGGTTACCGCACTTCTTGGGCAAGCCCGAGCAGCCATCATCCCCTTGCTGCTCCTGAGCGCCGGCGAGCATCAGTGGTAGCCACCAAACGCAGACGGAGACTAATAACAGCCAGCTCGGAGGCATCATCGGAGAATAGGATTTGGCGAATTTGCAGTGGACAAGGAAGTGGGTGACTGGAATGGTGGTCGTGGGCTATGGGGATATACACTGGACTCGTATGAGAAGAATACCATGGTCCATGCACGAACGATATATGAGGCCTCCCCCGAACGGCGAGCTAGCGTAGAGTACTCTATGGCTGGCCGAACATTTGAGTGGAAAACTGGGGCAAGCGTCGATCGTCGTCGACAAATTCCGGGAATGACACCCCTTGACGGGAAAGGGCATCTCCAGCCGTCCCCCCAGCGCCCCAGGAGGCCTTTTTAGCACCGCTTTGCGCCGTTTTCTACCAGCCGTCCCCAGAACCTCATTTAGCGTCGCTTTGCGCCGTTTTGCGCCAGCGCACCCAAGCCAAACTCAGCGCGCCGGGGCTCGCTTGGGGGGCAAAAGGCGTCCGTGGGCCAGACCTGTCGGCGAGCCATGGCGATTTCCCTCCATATTTTGGCCCTTCCCTCCATAATTTTGCTCTTTCCCTCCATTTTCGCCCCACATATATCCTCCCCCGCCGGTCGATCCCGCCATTTCCCTCATATCTGCCCGCCATGGCTCCCAGCAAATTCACCGGCCCCCGCATCGCCGCCGTCGCCGCGCCCTCCACCGCCTTGGAGGTGAAGAAGCAGCCGAGGAAGCCAAGGGTGTCGTGGGATTTTCACGGCACATGTCATCTCAAGATGACTTTGTAGGTGTGGGATTAAGTTCGCATGGAGATCGTCGAGGTGGGTTTGCACACGAGAGAAAGATTATACAGCTTCAGGCCCCGGGAAACATCGTCCGGTAATAGCCCTACATGCTGTTTGTGACTAGATCTTATCCCATATGCCGATGAGCGAGTCGCCGATGAGGCAGCTCTCTCTGTTTTGTTGTCTCTAGTCTATTGAGATCTGTCTTTCTTGGTGCGCATTGTCCCTCCTTATATAGGTGGAAGGGCAGGCTTACATGTGGTGTCCTAGTAGGATACAAACTAGGGTTTCTATTACAAGTCGGTTCGTAGAGTCCTCGTGCGACTCAAATCGTTAAGTCGCCTTGTTTGGCCTTCTCCATGCTGGGCCGCATTTATCATATGTCAGTATATCCATATCCTATATCCTCGACAGTGGCCCCCGAGCTTCTGAGTGACTTGAAGAGTCAAGCGGAAGGTCTTGAGTTGATGATGATAATGTCTTCCTGGGACACACGTATCACGCAGAGTTGCTGACATAGTAGATGTTGACCTGCGAACGTAGAACTTGCCGATTTCAGACGTTGAGCTTGGCAAGTCATCGTTTTGTCGGTGAAGAGATTGTCGAGTCGCAGATGTTTAGCGAGTCGCAGATGTCGGCGAGTCATGGACATCGAGGCTGATGAGTCGCGAGCGTAGAGACTGACGAGCCGCTTATGTATAAGCGTTTAAGTCGCTGATGTCTGGCGAATAACTCCAGACTTGCCGTGCTGTATATGCTCATCCAGAGGTAAGTGTATCTATATTGGACGGACTTTTTCTTTCTTCTTGGTCAACTCGTCTTTGGCTTATCTACTCTCTTCTTTTTTTCTTTTTAAATATGTATGTATAGCTGTAGCTAGCTTCACGTGAGGAGACGTCTTCCTCTTGCCTTGCATGGAAATTTCCAGGCCATTGGGAGATGCGAGAGCGGATCGGATCGGTCCATCAACTGGCAGGCACGCATGTGATGCATGTAAAATGCATACATGAACTTTGCATTATTTATTCATATTTCCATCATATTTGCATCATATAAGGGTTATATTATTGATTTATAATGATTTTGGGAATAATTCACAAGTTCCCCTATTTTCTGGAATTAACCCTGCGCAGGCAGAAAACCCTATTTTCTATATTTTGATGTTTCAGGGACCAAAACGAAGTCCAAATGACTTGCAATTTTAGAAGCATCAATATTTGGAAGGAAGAAGACCTGGGAGCGAAGGAAGCAAACAAACGGAGGTCCGAGGACCAAAAGAGGTGGGCCCACGTGGCCACAGTACCTGGCCGCGTGGGACCCCCTATCTGGGCCCTCGACGCTCCGTTGCCGTCGATCTTTCTTTCAGAAGCTTCGTCTTGATCTAAAACCGACTATAAAAATAGTCACCGAGTCTCTTCGGAGAGGAGCGCCGCATAAACACAGAAACCACGAAACAGAGATCAGGAGCTGCAGATTGGAGGGGGAAAACTCCGGCGGGGCGCTGCCGGAGAGGTCTCCACCTCCTCCAACGACATCTCCATCAACGGTCATCTATGTAATACCTTTGTGGTGGATCTTTATGAGTTAATATATGTGTGAGATTGCAATTGTTTTACTTCAGTTATGAAAGTAGATGCATATTATGTACCCCGTTCTTATTAACTTGTTATGATCAAGCATGTTTATGAGACCGTGTGAGGGGGAACGTGTGCATTAGATGGAGTAACGGGGGGTGGCTAGTGCGGTGAACGTGAGAGAAAGTTCCGCGATCCACTTGGGTGTTTTACCTTACTTTGTTGCCTCACTAGGGATAAAAAGAAATACCTTGCTACCGGAGATGTGGGTGTGACCATGCCACTACTCCATGACTAGATCTAGCATGTTCTTATTTCAACTTCATGTCATGAAACTTATTGCTATGCTCTGATTTATCTTAATACTAAGGTGTTATGATTTAGTTCGCATCTTAGTGGAGTATAAGAGAGATTATTAACCAGAAGATCTCTATGTTAGGACGTGATGCCCATATGATTAATAACTTATCATGAAACTTTGTTGCAATCTCATATGTTAACTTTTGTGTTCCATTGTCCATCACATCATTAAAGAGAGAGTGCATTTGTGAAACCATGAACCCCGGTCCATTTTTAATCATAAGAAACACCTTTCCAACAACTTTCATCCACTTTTCATTTTCAGCCATAATTAAATCCGAAAATACAAAAATACTTTTGCATCTTTCATTCATCATATAAAACCCAAAAATATCATTTATCATTGTTTCCATCATCCTTGCATATTTATTTATCATCATTTGCATTTTTATTTATTGTTTTGTATTCATAACTTACTCACACCTTGTGCTTGACAACCACTTGGTGAGGTTGAGGGCACAAAACGATTTATCTTTGTTTGCAGGTTTCCAAGGGAAGGATAAGGAGGCAAAGCTTCCACTACTGATTCCCCGAGAGTTCGATATAAACCCCCGAGTCACCTTCGTGGGGAAAATTGTCTTGCCCGTACTACACACTCTGCTATTGGGGTCTCAACCTACGCCTTTGAGGGCTATCAGCATGCAGTTCTATTCACGCGGTGTAAGTCGCGATTCGTCGTCCGAGGCTCTCCGCATCTGCTAGTCCGACTCATCCTCTTTGAGTCGAAGGCACATGCACACCCAGATCATAGAATCATTGATGTAGAAACGCTGAGTCGCTGACGTCTGTTGATATCATGTCATGGATGTTGCGGCTGGCGACTTATGAAGTGATTTGGGGAGTCATGGGCACATAGACTTGTTGAGTCGCCAACGATTCGTTGTAGAGGCAAATGATTTGTTGATGAAGAAGTCACTTAGTCATCGCGTCACGTAGCGGCTACCATCCAGAAAGTATGCCAAGATGCTGAGGGAATATGTGTCTTGCTGAAGCTGAACCCTTTGCCTTTGAAGGAAGTGCACGTACCAATAGTCATGATAATCAGCTATTCTTGATTAATCTTTCTTTTTTCCTTGCATGTGCGATGGTAATTGCACGTAGATAGCTGCATGTAAATAGCTGCATGAACTGGTCGCCTTTGCCGTGAAATCCTTGTCGGTGAGCAGTATTTCTGTCGACGGTTGTACACTATGATTGATGGCAAGTTGAGCTGGATTCAGTCTGCGACAAGCCAGGGTCGGTGTAGTTGTCGAGTTCCTCGGCACTGGAATGTTTTCCACGATCAGACGATCTTCGCAGCAATTATAGTAGATGTCGGATGTAGCTGCTGACTTCCGTGAGCGCGATTCACCAAAACATGCTTAGATATATTGCTCCACGTCAAATGGAGCTGGCCAGAGATTACATGCATGTGATTGGCATTCTTGCCGTGAAATCCATGCATGCATGCATGATGTCCTGTAGCTGATTCGTGCTTTGAAACAATCAAGTGCTAGATATTTCTTTGTCCACTGTAAACTGCCTTTGCTTGGCGGGAAGTAGTAAGCTGTCCATCAAATCCTGATGACCTTGGCAGGTAAGGATCAATGTAACTGTCGAGCCCCCAAGCTTTGCACTGAATTTTTCCGTAGTCTCCATAGAAATTGTAGTGGATACGGACATTACTGCTGATAAGAAATACATCGGTCTATACTGGATGTGAGACTGAGCTGAAATCATAAGAATAATAATTTATGAAAATCAAGATATATTAGCCCAAATATGTATAAGCTGCTGAGTCATAGACATCAAAGCAGAAAAGTCATAGCCATAAATAAGCTGGCCAATCATTAGAGTATAATAATCTGTCAAGTTATCATGACGAGCCATCTGAACGCATGTTGAATCATGGCGGCTCAAGAGCATATAAGCAATTACTGGCTTTTAAACCTTCCGAGTCACTTATTTGACTCGGTAAATGGATATATATTTTCTCATGTGTTGCAAAAAATGAGACCTGCACATAAACATGGTATATCAATTTAGTAGAGACCGCCAGATGCTGGTGGATGTGTAGCCCCCGGGGGCCGAGTTGTATGCTAGATCATGCTGCTCGGGACTCAAAAATATTTTGATTAGACAAAAACTTGATTGTCCTAGCCCCCCGGGCGTTAAGTAGGCATGATTTCATTATCCTGCTTGATGGCAAATCGTTCCAATTTGATCCTACAACAGACTGAGCAAATATTGTTGCCGCAAGAAAACAGTGATATTTTGGAGTAGGGCAAAGCCGCATATACACTCCAAAATATGAAATTTTCGTTGAGCTGATAGGAAAAAAGATAATCCATGTCAAAACTCTATATATAAATTAAGGAATCGTCCTTAAAAATTCCACTTGATGTGGCTGTAGTTTAAATAAATGATGGTGGCTTGTACAGCCGATATCAGGAGATGATCATCCCATTCACTAAAAATCTGGACATGCTAGTTCAAACCCATATGGCTGAGTTATAAGCTCCTGAAATTCAAAAGGCAAAGCCCCCGAGAAAGCTATGATAATAACTTGATGATAATATGTTAGCCTTGGCGGCTGATAATAATGGTAAAATATTAGTACTCCGTATGATAGCATACGGTACCCTGCATGATAGCAAATTGTAATCTGCACTTTACATGAAAGCAACTGGTAAGATGCATACGGTACCCTGTATAATAGCAACTGGTAAGATGCATGATAGCATATTGTACGATGCATGATAGCATATGGTACTTGACTCAGTATTTCCCAGATCTAATGTGTGTTCAGGGTCGAGAACGGCCATGATAGGCATTCAGACTCGATTGACGCCACACGCGGGTACTTTAGCCCTTCTGAATTATCTCTATTACCCTTAAGTAGGTCTTCGCGCGACTCAGTATTTCCCAGGTAAAAACGCGTGTTCAGAGTCGAGAGCGGCCATGATAGGCAATCAAGCTCGATTGACGCCGCGCTCCAGTACTTTGGCCGCATAGTGCAAAGATACTTCTGACTTAAGGCGAGTATAACCAGATAATTTGCCACAAAGAGCGATTCCACGAGAATAAGGCGAGCTTATAAAGCTACACAGCCCCCATGAAACCCAGAGATTAGTGAAAATAAAG
Source organism: Poa pratensis (assembly GCA_947311845.1). Lineage (NCBI taxonomy): Eukaryota > Viridiplantae > Streptophyta > Magnoliopsida > Poales > Poaceae > Poa > Poa pratensis. The sequence continues at coordinate 40,443,345 of CAMZMU010000088.1, forward strand.
GCTCAGTGGCTCTATTGAGACAAAATGACAAACCCCCGGATACCGGTGGTGCCCGCTTTATTTCACAATCCTGAAGTACGATCGCACGTAGGCGGCGATCGATTTTTGATATAATCGGCTGTAATAGCCGTGACGAGCTCTAATTAGCTTTCAATGTGATAACACGGGTCACTGATTTGACCCAAAAATTGATATAACGAGTCACCTGTTTAACTCAAATATGATAAGATGATGATTTGTTAGGAACTCATAAACTGATGTAATGATGAGCTGTATACGAGTCATAAAATGATATGGGGGTAAATCACTAGGTGATTCATAAAATAATATGATAATAATAAGCCATTGGGCAGCCCGTAAGATGATATGACAATGATAAATCATGAAATTGTATAATGAGTTCTCAAATACCAATGCTTGAACATGTAATGATGATATCGGTATGTAAAGATGCCCATTTGCAGGTGCAAATAAAGTCCAATACAAGCTGTAAATAGCTAGACTTTGATAAATGCAATGCGAGTTATAAGGAACTCTAATTTGATAAATGCATTGCGGGTTGTAAGAAACCCAACTTTGACAAGTGGATGTAATTAAATCTCAAAAACTGGTATGAATTTAAAGTCCGCGACATGATATAATTTGAATGGCAAAGATATTGATAATAAGCCTGATAAAATAGATATGCAGCCCCCGAGATTGACTCAAAGGTGAAACTCAATATTAATTGATAAAGCAAAAAGGCTGTAAAAATTTGAGCAAGAAAGCCACTTAGCTTGTTTTTATTCTCCCTTCGTCGATGATGCGGTATAATCCGTGACCCTTAGATGTCGATTCGTCGAAGATGAAGCAGGCCGTGATGGTATTTGAAATCAACCACGGCGTGTCAGCAGAGCCAAGGCCGATCGCAGCAAGCTGGAGCTGTCCGTGGTGGAAGTGAAGTCGACCGCGGCGACTCGTCGATGGTCGCTGTACTTGGATGCGATGTACGTATTGTATTGGATGAACACACACGGGTAAAAGCTATCAGCTTGATGATCTCCTCTTTTCTTTTTTCTACTCATTTGTGAGATTTTCACTCCTTGATTCTTGAATTAGCATCCTCCATCCGCATGTGAGTCAAATAAGCAAACAAGTGCTAATTATCTCTCAGCTCCCAAGGACTATTTTTTTTTTTTGGATGCATGCGCGAGTCAAATGAGCTGGTTGGAGCTAGCTTCATGTAAACTTGTGGCGGCTTAGGACTCCAGGTCCTAGATGAATATGGCCACGCGCGACTCGCCATGCGCTAGCTTGCCAGCGACATGGACTCCTGAAATTTTCGTCAACCGTAGCAACTTCTGGAGATGAAGTTTGCCGATTTTTTTTTATTGATCGGCTGTATGAGGACGGTGTCATTGTCGAGCCCCCGAGTGCATGAATTTTCCGAGATTGAAGTCGATGTTTGACGTAAACGACGGACTGTGGATTCCGCCGGCTCAGCCCTGAGGCTGAAGGAGGATGTCGTCGTTATGTCTGCAGCCAACGACGAGTTGCAAAACTTTCCGACCGGGCTGGCGCTCGAGCCACCGGGCCGGTGCTGTGGCGATGCAGCCGCCGTTGTTGATGACGGTCTTGATGTTGCCGAGCTGGAAGTAGCCTGCGTCGTCAAACCGTTGAATCGCCCTTGGCTGCTGCGCGGACGGAGTCACGGGAGTCGGTGATGATGGTGTTATTGCGTTTGCTGATGGACTGGAGCTGATCATATCCTCCATATTCTTTCTTTTTATTTTTTGCGTTTATTCTTCTCTTCGAATCTGAACCGAAGAAAGGGTTTGTACGTGGCCTTTCCTTCCATGGTGAGCTACCAAATCTATTTGCTTTTCTCCTTCCTTGATTGATTATTTTTCTGCGATCTCGGCAACGTAAAGCCTGCACTGCCACAGATTGGAACCATACACTCCTTGCTTCAAGTTGGATGCATGTGCAGGATTGGTTTTTCCTAGCTGCTCACGTACGTGCCTATCCATGCATAGCTACTCCTTGTCCGATTTGCTGTTGATCTGAAGGTTCGATCTAATACCCAAGCGGTTCTTCTTCTTCTAGGAACTTGAACCATGCATATTTATTTCACTTTGAATCGATTCGTCACACATGCGACCGAATCTAATTCTACTATGACTCGCGACTTCAGCTTTGATTGATCGATCTGCTGCTTTGATGGATGTGTGCAGCGGGCTCGCGGTCTTTCGAAAACGAAGGTGGAAACAACTTCCGCCCCGGCCGCTGAATTCTCGGATCGTAATAACAGAACTTCCGTGCGACGGTTGCGACTTTGATCGCTGAAGTCGCGCAAGGACCGCTGGCTAATAATCTTGATGATTTGATCAGCCGTTCACGGAGACGTTGTTGATGTCGAGACTCCGGGCGTTGATCTGGCACGGCGACTCGTCGTTGTTGTTGATGAAGATTGGACCTATCGAAATCTGAATCCACGCGCACGTAGCCTCACGGTGGGCACCAACTGTCGTGGGATTGTCACGGCACATGTCATCTCAAGATGATTTTGTAGGTGTGGGATTAAGTTCGCATGGAGATCGTCGAGGTGGGTTTGCACACGAGAGAAAGATTTATCCAGGTTCAGGCCCCGGGAAACATCGTCCGGTAATAGCCCTACATGTTGTTTGTGGCTAGATCTTATTCCGTATGCCGATGAGCGAGTCGCCGATGAGGCGGCTCTCTCTGTTTTGTTGTCTCTAGTCTATTGAGATCTATCTTTCTTGGTGCGCCTTGTCCCTCCTTATATAGGTGGAAGGGGCAGGTTTACATGTGATGTCCTAGTAGGATACAAACTAGGGTTTCTATTACAAGTCGGTTCGTATAGTCCCTGTGCGACTCTAATCGTTAAGTCGCCTTGTTGGGCCTTCTCCATGTTGGGCCGCATTTATCATATGTCAGGATATCCATATCCTATATCCTCGACAAAGGGCGCCGAAGGAGAGGCCCCCGGGATGGACCAACGCCAAGTGGATCGCCGACGAGGAGCGCCGGAAGTCCGACAACACCCAGTGCCGGGCGAGGGAGAAGATGCTGCGTGAAAAGCGCAGAGCACATAATCTTAGTTCACACTTTACAGGTGACAGTATCGATTAGAATAAACTAGCAGACCACAATGTACAAGGCTCGAAACCTTTTTTTTTTGAACAGGAAATGCCCCGAAGGGGCTAGATGCTGCATTAATACCAAGCGGTGGGATTACAGTTTACAGTAAGGACCTCCAGAAGATACGGAAAAACAATACAGTCCTCAACCTTTTCGCCATAGACCCTAATAAAAAGTTGCAAAAAGCAATCAAAACCACCGCCATTGATGAAGAACCAAGCACGGGCTTCAGCTTCGTCGCCGGGGACGCTACCACTTGGGACGGAGCTTGCAAGGGTCGCTGCCCTGGATCTCGAGGGCCTCCGCATCGGCACACTGGCATGTAGGTTGAAGAAGACACCGGAAGACATCTTCGGCGTCAATTGCGGCCACCTGATGGCTATCAGGGTCGGCGACCAAACTTGGGTCACCGAGATTGTTCTCCTTGACTTAAGATCACGGCGGCAATCATTAGCCACCATATGATTATCAGCAGCTCGCAGCATCACCGCACCCGAATCGCCCTCCATCCTCGTTTGCCCCGTCGCTGCTCGGCAGCTTCTCCTCGCCTCCACGGTCGGCCAGAGCGCTGAGCAACTCAGAAGAATTGGAGAGGAAGAGGGGATCCACCCAACGACGCTTATTGAAGAAGACCGCAACAAAGAAACTCACTGTTGTCTCCCTCCACGGAAGCACAACAGGAAGTCTCCTCCACAAACACACCCGACGACGTTGCCCGAGCCTAGCAGCACTTCCATCTTCCTCCACTCCCTCACCACCACGGTCGGCCAAGGGGAGCAAGACAGCAACACCAGCACGGTAGAAGCAACGGAGACCACCACCAACCCCCAAAAAAGAGAGTTCTTCGAGCTTATTAAAGCACGCGCCCGCAGATCCACCCACCCACCGCACCATCCACCATGGACGCACGCCGGGACGAAGCTTCTCTAGGCCATGGTCACCGCTCGGAGGTGAACCAACTAGGCACCTAGACGAGAAAGACGGCATAGCGCCAATCACCACAGAGGACAAAGCAAACCCTAGTCTACACCCTAAACTACTCTGTACAGAAGAGGGCCGGCACCCTAAGCCATCTCTACAACAACCAGCAAGAACGCCGGCGGCGAGAGCGACCGGAACTGGGAGCTTTCGGTGGACTCTCAAACGGGAGAGTACAAGGCTCGAAACCTGGGTCGTGGGCTACGAAACCACTGCATAGAAACCCCACTAGGCGGAATATCGAAAGACTGGATCGTAGGCCCATTAGCCCGTATGACCGAAGTCTGCTTATTTGTTGGTTATTACTGGCCTCTTTGACTGGGTCAGCGAACGGGTGCACCGTGCCAATTTCTTTCTTAGTTCCTGCCAATCTCAAAGAAAAAAAATAATAAAAGAACCACCCATCTCAATTATAAAAGACTCAAGAAACTAGGTGCTCGTCCGATTAATAGGCACAGCTGGGAGAAGCCGACTGAGGATTTCGTTAAGCTGAATGTCGATGCAGCCTTCGACATCAACTCAGGTGCGGGTGGGACTAGCGTCATCATCCGAGACCACTTTGGTTATTTTGTTTCAGGTGGAAGGTGGAGTCTACACTTTGTAGAGGACGCTGCAACAGCTGAAGCGTGTGCGCTACGCGACGGTCTCCTACTTGCTGGCGAGATTGGATGCAACAAATTGATTGTTGGATCTGATTGTTTGGAGGTTGTGGAGATCATGCAAAATGGAGGGAACTCTCTGGGAGCGGCAGCAGCTATATATGAGGAGTGTACCTTTCTTTGTCGGGGTTTTGCACGTGTTAGTTTTGCTCATTGTCCTAGGGAAGCCAATATGGCAGCTCATGAATTAGCGAAGTTTAATGAGGTAAACCATGGTGTGTGGCATGGTGATCCTCCTATTTGTATTCGAGCTGTAATTGCAAACGATGTATCTATTATTCCCAATTAATAAAGTATGCCATGATTTCAAAAAACAAAAAAAATAATGCCTGCACTACCGGAAAATCAAAATATGCCGCGTATAGCAAATACACGGCAAAGGAAATGCGGAACACGGCACACTTTGCTGTGTATAGTCGCACGGCAAAGCCCACACGGCTACGATCACGTCAGCAAAGAACTTTGCCGTGCGCTTTCCAAAAACTGCACGGCAAAGTGTTTGCCGTGTGCTACACAACCTCACACGGGAAAGAAAAGTAACATCACGGTTCCCCATCGACCCAACGTCCGTCGGCTCCTTCGCCGTGTGCACTAATTTCGCCGTGTATAATAGCGCAACACACGGCAAAGATGAATTATGTCATTAAAAAAAATCGTCCCTCGGTGGGGACGGGCTGGCGGCGTCGCACAGAGCGAGGTGGCGCCGAACTCGACGGACGGCGTCGTGAGCGAGGCAGAAGGCGTAGGGGACAGGAGCAACTCACGGCGGACGCTGCAGCGAGGCGAGGAGGCCGGAGGTGACTGCGCGCGTGTGGAGTTGAAAGCCGAGCGGGAGCTGCGGCGGGACGAGGTGGGCCGCCTCGTGGAGGATGGTCGCGGCGCAGGAGCTTGCCGAGCAAGCGTGGGGAGAGGTCGAGCGCATCCACCTCGGCCTCTCCGGCGGCGAAGTCAGCTGCGAGGAGGCCGCCGTGGGGGGAGGACCGCTTGAAGCTTGGAGTAAGGGACGGTGGAGGCGGCGCCGGATTTGCCGCTCGATCTGCTCCGGGAGTGGACGGATGTGACGTTGTAGTGGCGCGAGCTCGAGGAAGAGACCGCCTGCGGCGGAGCATGGCTGGTTCACGAGGACGCATAGCAGGACGAGCAACAGGAGGTGGAGGGGAGGCTCGGGGAGCTCGAGAAGCAGCAGGCCGGTGGCGGCCATGGGTGGAGCTTGGCGAAGGCGCTCCTTGTGTGTGAGAGGGTGGAGGTTGGAGAGGAGCAGACAGCCGCATCTGAGGAGAGGCGTCAGGGCGGCGGACGCGGCGGCCGGCGAGCAAGAGGGTGGAGTTGGCACCGGCCGAGTGGAGATGGGAGAGAGGGGATAGGGTTGGGGAGTGCTGTGTGCCTGCGCGGGGGTGTGGTGTGCGTGAGTGGAACGAAGGAAGGGGAAGAGGAGGAGGAGAGAGAATATGGATCTCGAGCAGGGATCGGGCAGGGAATGCCGACGGTTCAGGACGGTGATCCGTGTGAGCACGGTCTCAGCCAATAAAAACACAGAGCTTCTGTGTGCTAATAATCCTTTGCCGTGTGCATGCATCTTTGCCGTGTGTCTTTTTTGCAGGAGCTACGTCGAATTTTTTTCGAAGCAAGTATAGAAAATATGATAAAAAGTGGCACCCATATAATTTGAGTTGATATAAAAATAATAAACTTGAGTTTTCACAAAAAGTTAAAAAAAATTGTGTATTAGTTGATATAAAAATAATAAACTTGAGTTTTGACAAAAAATTTAAAAGAATGTTTCACAAAAACGCCTATCGTCTATGAACATGTATAGGTTTCAAGTCAAACGACCAACATATAACCATTTCCATAGCATAGTTTGTGATAAAGTCCCCATATTTGGCACATAGCTCGAGCAGGGATCGCACAATGTTGCCGAACTGAGTTTTTGCAAATTATTTGTATAAATATCATTTTCCATTTTCTAACTGCCGAAAATGAATTTTTTGTGAAGCAAGTACAAAAAATATGGTGTAAAATGGCACCCATCTAAATTTCACACAAAATAGACCATATTTTATGGATAATCCAGAAATATTAGGAATTTTCTCAGTTTCTACCTAATTTCGCCTATTTAAATGACTTTATGCCGATTTTCCAAAAATAATTCAAATTTGAACTGCAAGTGTGTGATAGTTTGCTCTGAATTTTTTTCAAAAATCATTTTAAGCTACATAAGTAGTGATTATGTCATAGAACCGTCGATGATTTTGAAAATTTTGACCCCTTTCGACGAATAGCCATGGTGGCCATTTTGACCATTTTTTCAAAAAAATCAAATAAAGTGATAAATTGCTCAAAAAATGAAAGCCTCTGGCTTGGAACCCTTTTATGTGTATTAGTCGATATGAAAAATAATAAACTTGAGTTTTGACAAAAAAATTAAAAGAATGTTTCACAAAAAGGTCTATCGTTTATGAACATGTATAGGTTTCAAGCCAAACGACCAACATATTACCATTTCCATAGCATAATGTGTGATAAAAGTCCCCATATTTGGCACATAGGTGTGTTTTAGTATGGGCAACAATGTTGCCGAACTGAGTTTTTTCAAATTTTCTCGGTTTCTACCTAATTTCGCGGCCGTGTGTCCGTCGAAGGGACGCGTCGCCTGGCCGTCTCGGGATACGAGGCTTCCATCTCACTGCCAGGACTGGCCCGCGTCGCCACACGCCATCTGGCAAAACCTAATATATTAAAAGAAATATTTTATGGCATACATGCATTAACAATAAAATAAAGAAACTCAGAAAACATGGAAAAAAAGAAATAGAAAAAAATAGAGAATAAGACTTTGCCGTGTGCGCAAGGGATATCCACACGGCAATCAAAGCTTTGCCGTGTGCCCCATCAAGCTAGCACATGGGAATGTCATTTTGGAGCAAAACCACGGAACGGCGCCATCGGGATCCGTTAGCTGCTGGTGCTGGTTCGACGTGGGCTCCATAGATTTACTGTGATGATTCTGCAGGCTCACGGCAAACAACACGTTGCCGAGTGCACATTCTGTGCTGTGTGTCGATATGATGCTCTGCCGTGAGGTTTTACTTTGCCGTGTGTTTGCGTGATCCGCTTGACTCATGAGTTCAGGACGGTGATCCGTGTGAGCACGGTCTCAGCCAATAAAAACACAGAGCTTCTGTGTTCTAATAATCCTTTGCCGTGTGCATGCATCTTTGCCGTGTGTCTTTTTTGCAGGAGCTACGTCGAATTTTTTTCAAAGCAAGTATAGAAAATATGATAAAAAGTGGCACCCATATAATTTGAGTTGATATAAAAATAATAAACTTGAGTTTTCACAAAAAGTTTAAAAAAAATTGTGTATTAGTTGATATAAAAATAATAAACTTGAGTTTTGACAAAAAATTTAAAAGAATGTTTCATAAAAACGGCTATCGTCTATGAACATGTATAGGTTTCAAGCCAAACGACCAACATATAACCATTTCCATAGCATAGTTTGCGATAAAGTCCCCATATTTGGCACATAGCTCGAGCAGGGATCGCACAATGTTGCCGAACTGAGTTTTTGCAAATTATTTGTATAAATATCATTTTCCATTTTCTAAGTGCCGAAAATGAATTTTTTGTGAAGCAAGTACAAAAAATATGGTGCAAAATGGCACCCATCTAAATTTCACACAAAATAGACCATATTTTATGGATAATCCAGAAATATTAGGAATTTTCTCAGTTTCTACCTAATTTCGCCTATTTAAATGACTTTATGCCGATTTTCAAAAAATAATTCAAATTTGAACTGCAAGTGTGTGATAGTTTGCTCTGAATTTTTTTCAAAAATCATTTTAAGCTACATAAGTAGTGATTATGTCATAGAACCGTCTATGATTTTGAAATTTTTTGACCCCTTTCGACGAATAGCCATGGTGGCCATTTTGACCATTTTTTCAAAAAAATCAAATAAAGTGATAAATTGCTCAAAAAATGAAAGCCTCTGGCTTGGAACCCTTTTATGTGTATTAGTCGATATGAAAAATAATAAACTTGAGTTTTGACAAAAAATTTAAAAGATTGTTTCACAAAAAGGTCTATCGTCTATGAACATGTATAGGTTTCAAGCCAAACGACCAACATATGACCATTTCCATAGCATAATGTGTGATAAAAGTCCCCATATTTGGCACATAGGTGTGCTTTAGTATGGGCAACAATGTTGCCGAACTGAGTTTTTTCAAATTTTCTCGGTTTCTACCTAATTTCGCGGCCGTGTGTCCGTCAAAGGGACGCGTCGCCTGGCCGTCTCGGGATACGAGACTTCCATCTCACTGCCAGGACTGGGCCGCGTCGCCACACGCCATCTGGCAAAACCTAATATATTAAAAGAAATATTTTATGGCATACAAGCATTAATAATAAAATAAAGAAACTCAGAAAACATGGAAAAAAAGAAATAGAAAAAAAATAGAGAATAAGACTTTGCCGTGTGCGCAAGGGATATCCACGCGGCAATCAAAGCTTTGCCGTGTGCCCCATCAAGCTAGCACACGGGAATGTCATTTTGGAGCAAAACCACGGAACGACGCCGTCGGGATCCGTTAGCTGCTGGTGCTGGTTCGACGTGGGCTCCATAGATTTACTGTGATGATTCTGCAGGCTCACGGCAAACAACACGTTGCCGAGTGCACATTCTGTGCCGTGTGTCGATATGATGCTCTGCCGTGAGGTTTTACTTTGCCGTGTGTTTGCATGTTTTTTGCCGAGTACTAGTTCTGTGCCGTGAGTTTGCAGGAAGTTTGCACGGCAGAGGAGAGCATTGCTGTGTTCCGCGCTGCGAAGCACACGGCGAAGTCCGGTCCACACGGCAAATTCAATTTTCCCGGTAGTGCTGCCGACTGACTTCGTGTCTCCTTTTGATGCATAGAGAAGAAAAAATGTAGGAATACATGGCATGTCTAATAACATGAGAAGATATGTGCTTATAAAAGTTTTCAAGAGGTTAGACCTCATGTTATTTTCCTATATGACCACACGGTTTTTCTGGATCATCCCAGTAAGAGGGCCAGAACGGGTAGGAGATGTTCTGGTTGCCGCACATCTTGGGTGAGCAGCTATCATCCCCTCGCTGCGGCTGCTCCTCGGCCCCGGCGAGCAGCAGTGGCAGCCAGCAAACCAAGACCAAGAAGCAGCAGCCTTGAGCCATCGATGGGATCAAAAAGAGTTGGTGAGTGACTGAACCGGCCGGGGACTCGTCTGTGCCTCTGTGGTCGCCGAACGATATATATGGGGACGGCCAGCGAGCGGTGGGTCCAATGGACGAAATGTTTTGACTGGAAAAATCCGGGCAAGCGCTGATCGTCGTCCACGAATTCGTTCCCTTGGACGGGTAAAAGCCATGCGTGTCTTGCGTATTTTCCTTGGCATATGGAAATGCCGTTGCTGACCGGGCAAGATGGTCGTGACCGCGATGTTCTCTGTCCTCAGGCGCCCAGCCCGGTTGGCCAAGACAGATTCTCATATCAGTTCACTGTTCCCAGGTTCACACCTGGGCTTGCACACTTCTCACTTCCGAAGATTTGGAACCCAGGTCGCGCTGTCGCGGTCTGGGTTAGACAGGCAACCCTATTTATCGCTCAAAGCGTGCGCTTATGTGCCCCGCGTCCCTCTCGTGTCAAGTGGGTCGGCCCACCATCACGGGCGAGAAAGCCGCATCCACTCACCGACAACGGGGACGACGCGGCTGGCTATGACGCCATGAACAGCGCGGCTGGCCATGTCGTTGCCGGCGGAGGCGACGACATGTCTGCTGCGCGCAGCTCGTGTTGCTGCCGCTGCTGGCTGTGGGGGAGCGAAGCAGGGAGGCGAGCAGCAGCCAGAGCATGGGCATGATCTGCAAGAGGGAAGAGGGAGGTCGCTGTGAAGGATGATACGTTGTGGCCTTTGACTGGTATTCAAGGCGCCAAGCGCCATCGCAACTTCGTAGCAGCAACGGCGTCGCGGCACGCAGTCGTTTTTCCGCAACATGTTGCCACCGGAGACACGCAGAGTACCATAGCCCATAGGGCTACCGCGAGCCCACCGTCGGCCTCGGCTGGCCACTAGCACGCGGCATTGGGCCGCTGGCCGGGCCAGTCGACCTGGGACGAGCGGGCTGCAGGTCCATTTAAAAAATGGTTTCTGATTTTTTTAAAAATCATTTAAAAAATGGTTCCGATTTTTGGAAATGGTTTTGATTATTGAAAATAGTTTTTGATTTTAAAATATGGTTTTGAAAATGGTTTTGATTTTTTGTAAATAGTTTTGTTTTTAAAAATGGTTAATGGTTCATTTTTAAAAATGGTCCAGATTTAAAAAATGTTTAGATTTAAAATGGTATTGGGAAAAGTAAGAAGAAATAAAAATTTCAGCCCTTATTCAGGTAAATAAAACGAAACAAAAAATAGAAAACCCATGTGGACGAATCGTTCTCAGCGAGTGCATGGTAGCGCCGGCGAGTCCATGCTCCGACTCTCTTAAGGCGATAGGTTGGGGATCCCATGTGGAGCTGGGACAGTACCGGATGGGTTCTCTACCCTTCCAAAGATTGCAATATGACTAGCAGAGTGGCCCTACATTCTCACGGTATCATAATTAGTATGGTAATATCGTTTTATTCTATTTAAGACTAAAATATTGCAGAATATGAAAACTTAGTTAGTTACCTTTCTACGGAAACAAAAATATATCGGTACAAAAGTGATTATGCATGTACAAAACTGTAAAAATAGTTTATAAGAGGTTATATCATTTGCTTGCAACATGCTTCGAATGAACTATGCGAGACCTCCACCTCCTGTGCTCCTCTATGTAATTCATGACCAGACTCCAATATAACATCAGGACTCAAAACATTTTGATGTATAATACGTGTGATTTGAAAGACATTCCATACTGATGAATGTTCGTGGTATTACAAAGTCACCATGGAAGTAGCTTGGATGCATAACGATTCTGAAGTGTCGAAAGCCTGAAATTTGAGGAAAAAAAGATCCTAGGGTTGCTAGTTGAGTGGGAAAATACGAATTAGTGGTCTTAGTCAGCGATACACATCAATATGAGATCGAGTTTGACATCTCGACTCGACTAGCACATCTATGAAAACAAATCATGATCTCAACGCTTGGTTCGGAAGATTTTTTTTTCTATTTGATGCAACAAAAAAAACACCAAACTCATTAGTGGCCTATCCACCAATGGAATTTTTTTTCTGATGGTCACCGCGGGGGGGGGGGGGGGGGGGGGACAAAGTCCCCACCTGAATTTTTTTCATATATAAAAAAGAAAAACCTTTCTCTACAAGGAGATGATTTTGCATGGGGGCAGGGGGGGAGAGAGGATTTTTACAGGGGGTTTCCAAGACAGAGTAACCAGGAAGCAGCGTCCTCGGCACACTCCGGAGGTAAACGAGCTTTCCACAAAAATCACCGCGTTCCTGTCTTGAGAAGGAGAGGCAGGCTCGGGCGTTGTTCTCTGAACACCACCGTGTTCCTGTGTTTCCATAGGCTCCAGAAACAGAGCAGGACGAAGGTTGGGGCAGTCCGGGGCGGCACGGCGAGAGGCGCAGCGTATTCATGGAGCTGCCGGACATCCGCACCACTCGGGAAGACGAAGCCCAGCCATGCCCAGAAGCTTTGTGCGAAGCCACAATCGAAGAAGAGGTGGTTCGGCGGGGCATTTGGCTTCCGCAGCCGTCAGGATCTTTTTTCGCAGCAGGGCACTGCGCGACTGGATCCTCGCCTTGGAGAGAAGCCAGGCGAAGAAGCGAACTTTTGAAGGGGCATGGTTTTTCCACACGAATTCAAAGGAGGGAGACGTGACACCTCCCCAGGTGCGGAGCTTGTAGAACTCGTCGGCATCCAGGACACCGGTTTTCTTTTTGCACCTTGTCAAGGTGCGCACGTCTTCAGAGCCCGTGATCACCGTGTCAGCGAGGAGGGTGTCGAGGACTTCCATCTGCCGGCTACCTGCCGTGTTCAGCCGGGGGACCAGAGCACGGCGCACACCACCGCCCAGCACAGCGGCGACGGTGGCCTCAGCATTCAGAGCGTGCGAGAAGAGGGACGGGAGCTGGCTGCGCAGGGGACCGCCGGGCAGCCATGAGTCCAGCCAGAAGGCAGTGCGCCGCCCGTTCCTGACCCGAGAGGTGCGGATCCCGCAGGCCGACGGCATGCTGGTGAACACGTTCGAGTCGCTGGAGGCCCGGGCGGTGGCTGCTCTCAAGGATCCTCGGTGCGTGCCCGGCAGGGTACTGCCTCCGGTGTACTGTGTGGGGCCGTGTGTCGGCAGCATCGGCGGCGACGAGGCTCGAGAGCCGCGGCACGAGTGTCTTGCCTAGCTAGACGGCCAGCCGGATCGCAGTGATAAACTGTATGTATTGTATTAGGATTCTAACACTAGTTGTATATGGTACGGACTGTATAACCGACCGTGTCCTACTCTGTACATGTACTTACTCATATATATATACGATACACGCCAGCCCTTGGAGCTGAGCGATTCCCTACCAATTACAACGAATCACATGGTATCAGAGCCGGCGGCGGAACAACCCTAGAGATCGAATCTCGCCGCCGTTTTTGCATCGTCTTCCACGATGTCTTCCCCGCAGTTCTGGTCACCGTCGTTGTTCTCCAGCACGACGTCGCCCTCGCTCAACTTCAGTTCCTCAGCTTCGCTGTTCTCCTCGGCCCGCCTCGCCTCCGGCGCGTCGGCCGGCGCGCAGGCCATGTCCAGCGTTGTGGCCGCCATGGCCTCGGTCATACCTACATCTCCAATCAACCTCACGAACCAGATTACCATCAAACTTACCAGCGAGAATTACCTCTATTGGCGCACGCAGGTCGTCCCAATCCTCCGGAGCAACTTGCTGTATGGGTTTGTTGATGGTTCGCTTCCATGCCCGCCGGCCGTTCTTGATGGAGCAGTCCCTAACCCGCAGTTCTCAGCCTGGCATCAACAAGATCAGGCCATCCTCACTGCGATCGTCTGCTCCCTTACCGAGAGTGTGCTCGGCATGATGATGGCGGTGACCACGTCGCAAGAGGCGTGGGAAACTCTGGCCGGCTCCTTCGCTTCGCAGTCTACAGCAAGGGCGATGCAACTTCGTGGTGAACTCAATAAGACCAGGAAGCTTGACACGTCGGCGACAGTCTTCTTCAACAAAGTCAAGGCGATGGCTGACATGCTCGCATCCATTGGGCAACCTCTACGTCCTGAAGAGTTCACCGGCTACTTGTGCCAAGGTCTTGATAGCGAGTACGACGCCTTAGTTCAGCTCGTGTCAGCCCGATCACTCCATGATCCCATGCCCGTTCGTGATGTCTACGCTCAGCTTCTAGCTACGGAGCAACGTGTGGAATCGCGGCGTGCAGAGCTTAGCACAGATGTGCACATGGCAAATTATGCCTCTCGTCCAGGTGGGAGCAAGCCGGCGCAGCAATATCAGTACCAGCCCTCCTACCGTGCACCTGATCAGCGTCCTCAGGGTCAGGGCAAGAATCCATATCAAGGCAAACCGAGTGGAGATCGTGGTGGCCGTCCTCCTTCTGGTGCTCCTCCCAACGGCAACCGACCCATCTGTCAAATATGTGACAAGGTTGGACACGTTGCGTCTTGCTGTTTCAAGCGTTTTCAACGAGATTTTCTCGGTACCGGCAATGACGGGCGCTATATGGAGCGTCAGATTGCTGCTTTTTCGGTCACACATGGATCACAAGGGTCTACACCATCCTACCCTGTCGATCCTAGCTGGTATGCCGACACTGGAGCGACGGATCACCTGACAAATGAGCTAAACAAGCTCACCACCACGGAGCAGTACCGCGGCAAAGACCACGTCCACACCGCTAATGGCGGAGGTATGCGCATTACTCATATTGGTCAATCTACTATCCCTACTTCATCTCATACTCTACACTTAAAAAATGTCCTTCATGTACCTTCTGTTTCTCGTAATCTTCTGTCCGTTAAAAAATTTACCTTCGACAACAATGTGTTCTTTGAGTTTCACCCCTCGTATTTCTTTATAAAGGACCGAGCTACCAAGGAGGTTCTTCTTAGAGGGGGATGTCGCGGTGGTCTCTATAATCTTGATGTGTCTTCCCTAGTCAAGCAAGTTTTCAGCAGTGTCAAGGTGTCGCGTGAGAGGTGGCACTCGCGCTTAGGTCATCCAGCTACTCAGATTGTTCAGCATGTTCTTCATCGTCATGAACTTCCATCAGTGTCCAATAATAATAATAATGTAATTTGTGATGCTTGTCAACAGGGCAAGAGTCATCAATTGCCATTTTTTTGTCTACTAGAGAAACTACTTCACCACTTGAGATTATTTATTCCGATGTATGGGGTCCTGCCCAAACCTCCGTTAGTGGACATCAATTTTATGTCAGCTTTATCGATGCTTATAGTCGTTTCACATGGCTTTATCTCCTCAAACATAAATCTGATGTGTTTCAAATTTTTCTTCAATTCCAACAACACGTTGAGCGTCTTTTGGGTAGGAAAATTCTACATGTTCAATCTGATTGGGGTGGTGAATATCATAGACTAAATAAATTTTTCTCGGACATTGGTATTTCCCATCGTGTATCATGTCCACACACTCACCAACAAAATGGCACTGCTGAACGAAAACATCGTCATGTCGTTGAAACTGGTCTCACGCTCCTGGCTCACGCTTCTATTCCTTTTCGTTTTTGGAGTGATGCTTTTTCCACGGCATGTTTTCTCATTAATAGACTACCTAGTCGTGTCATCTCTATGAAAACTCCTCTTGAGCGCCTTCTAGGTGAAGTGCCTGATTATACTTTTTTCAAAGTGTTTGGGTGTGCTTGTTGGCCACATCTACGTCCATATAATAAACGCAAACTTGAGTTCCGATCTAAAAAATGTGTTTTCCTCGGCTATAGTTCCCTTCATAAAGGATACAAATGTCTACATGTTCCTACTAATCGTGTTTACATCTCTCGCGATGTCATCTTTGATGAAAATGTTTTCCCGTTTTCTCACGTGTCGTCTGATCCTACACAACCCTCCACTTCCGCTTCTCCTTTGAACTCTGACCAATTTGATGATGTTGCAAATACACCTCTCCTTTTAGTTAACCATGGTGCAGGTTCAGGTCATGGTGCTCGTTTGGAGCTTTTGGATGATCATTCTCCTGTTCATGTGGCTGCTGATCACTCTCCACGATCAGGCGTTGATCTGCATGGTGATCTGCATGGCCATGCAGACGTGGGCTCCTTTGCTGGTCCAGCCTCAGAGCCGGATTCACCTGGCTCGGCGGCCTCTTCTACTACTGAGCCGACGGGCTCCCCTGCTCCCTCTTTGGCCTCGCCTGCTGTTTCTGCTGCTGGGCCGCACAGCCCATCTCCCGCTACTCCTCCGCCCCAGCATGGTGTTACCACTCGACTGCAGAAAGGAATTCGGCAGCCTCGTAAATGGACAGATGGTACTATTGCCTGGTCCGCTACTCGTTCTACACCAGCAGCTGATCTTACTCGGTCTGAACCAAGAAATTATCGTGATGCTATGGCCTGTCCGCATTGGCGTGAGGCGATGGAAGCAGAATTTGCTGCTCTTCAAGTCAATAAGACATGGCACTTAGTTCCTCCGGTGTCCGGAGTGAACGTTATCGACTCCAAATGGGTCTTCAAAATAAAGCAAAAGTCCGATGGTTCCATCGAGAGATACAAAGCACGTCTTGTTGCGAAAGGGTTCAAGCAACGTTATGGTCTTGATTATGAGGATACATTCAGTCCAGTAGTCAAGCCCACTACTATTCGCCTTCTGCTGTCCGTGGCACTTACTCGTGGCTGGCATTTGCGACAACTTGATATTCAGAATGCATTTTTACACGGAATTCTTGAGGAAGAGGTCTACATGCGTCAGCCTCCAGGATTTGAGGACTCTCATCAGCCAGGTTACTTATGTCGTCTTGATAAGGCGCTTTATGGTCTGAAACAGGCGCCCCGCGCATGGCATGCTCGGCTTAGTGCTGTTCTTGTTGCTCTCGGCTTTACACCATCCACTGCTGACACTTCTCTCTTCATTCTGAAGCGTCCAGATCTTACATTATATTTATTGGTCTATGTGGATGATATTATAGTGGTTAGCTCTACAGCTTCAGCTCCGGATCGCCTTATTCATCAGCTACGAGAGTCTTTTGCGGTCAAGGACCTAGGTTCTCTACACTATTTTCTTGGCATTCAGGTCCATCGTTTGGGTCATGGGAGTCTCCTACTGAATCAGCACAAGTACGCTTCCGAGTTACTCCGACGTGCTGGCCTGCTTTCATGCGCTCCAGCAACTACACCTATGGCTTCAGATAAGCTCTCTGCTTTGGATGGTACGCTTCTGGATGATACAGAGTCTACTCGATACCGGAGTGTCGTGGGAGGTTTACAGTACCTCACCATGACACGACCTGATTTGGCTTTTGCGGTCAATAAGGTCTGTCAGTACTTACATGCTCCTCGGTGCACTCATTGGACTGCTGTTAAGCGGATATTGCGATATGTTCAGGGCACTATCTCTCATGGTCTTCTTCTACGTCCTGCCACAGAATCACCTGATGTTCTCTCAGCCTTTTCTGATGCGGATTGGGCGGGTAGTCCTGATGATCGGCGCTCCACGGGGGGCTATGCTATCTTTTATGGTGGTAACTTGATTTCTTGGAGTGCTCGTAAACAGGCTACAGTATCTCGATCCAGTACAGAGTCTGAATACAAGGCCATTGCTAATGCTACGGCTGAGCTCATTTGGGTACAAGCAGTTCTTGGTGAACTTGGAATTTCCGAGAAAAGTCCACCTATCTTATGGTGTGACAATATTGGAGCAACGTTTCTTTCATCTAACCCTGTTTTTCATGCTCGTACCAAGCATGTTGAGGTGGATTTCCATTTTGTTCGAGAAAGAGTTGCTCAGAAGTTGCTTCAGGTCCGGTTTATATCCTCCAAGGATCAGCTAGCTGATGTGTTCACTAAACCTCTACCATTACCATTGTTTCGGAATTGTATCCGCAATCTCAACCTTCGTGGATCGGTTGAGATTGAGGGAGGGTGATAAACTGTATGTATTGTATTAGGATTCTAACACTAGTTGTATACGGTACGGACTGTATAACCGACCGTGTCCTACTCTGTACATGTACTTACTCATATATATACGATACACGCCAGCCCTTGGAGCTGAGCAATTCCCTACCAATTACAACGAATCACACGCAGTGTTGTGTTCCTCTGCTTCGGGAGCATAGGCGCAGTGAACCACTCGGAGGAGCAGCTCAGGGAGATAGCAGTCGGCCTTGACAGGTCTGGCCACCGCTTCCTATGGGTTGTGAGAGCCGACCTGGACCTAGACGCTCTCCTGCCGGAAGGGTTCTTGCAGCACACCCATGGTCGTGGCCTCGTTCTAAAGCAGTGGGCGCCGCAGGTGGGGGTGCTTCGCCACAGGGCGACCGGGGCGTTTGTGACGCACTGCGGGTGGAACTCGGTGCTAGAGAGCGTCATGGCGGGCGTGCCGATGCTGTGCTGGCCGCTGTTCGCGGAGCAGAAGATGAACAAGCTGCTCATGGTGGAGGACATGAGGATCGCCGTGGAGATGGTTGGGTGGCAGGACGGGCTAGTCAAGGCCACCGACGTTGAGGGCAAGATAAGACTTGTCATGGAGTCCGAGGAGGGCAGGGAGCTGAGGGTGCGGGTGGCGGCGCACAAGGAAGGTGCCTCCGCCGCTTGCAGTGACGGTGGGTCGTCGAGCCTAGCGTTTTCCCAGTTCTTAGCGGACATGGACAACCGGCAGCATCATCAGACTTGCAGCGGAGCAGCGAGTGGTGGGTGAGCTAGCCTGGCGTACATGTTGCCTCCGTATGAAACTGCGTGTATTTTTTTCTCCTATTTTCTTTGAAAAGCTAGCGCTTATAATACGATGGTTACATCTGGGACAAGTATAATCGGCGAATAAAGATAAGAAGGCGATGTGGTGCGCCTCATACGCGTGGAGATCGCTTTGAGAGCCTTTGCCCACACAGATGACCCCGGAGACGGGGTGCCCTAGTGCGAGAGTGAGAGTTGTAGCCTCTCTTTTTTTGTTGAGCTTTTGCTCCTTCAGGCCTTAGGGCCTTAGCCTTCCGGGGCACTTTTTGTAACTACTTGCTTTTCCTCTAATCGTATGGCAGAACGACTGTTTTTAAGCTTAAAAAAATAATACGATGGTTGCTTGCTTCAGGTGGCATTTGCGTGATCAGATTTGTTTTTCTGGCACTGGCGGAGCTTGTTGAGGGTAAAACCAGGCCATGGCCCGCCCAGCCCAGGAGTGGAAAAAAAATAACTACTTGTATGCTGCTATGGGCAAAGCCCACTAAACCAGCCCAAGTACACACGACTACACGAGAGCCCAGAGAGAGAAGACTGGCTGCGTTGTGCCCCGTGGGCTGTGTTCACGATTCTCGTTGTGAGCAGAGAATCCATGGCCAGTGTCCATGGCGCCAGTTAGGTTATCTGCGAGTTAATTCCAAAAATTGTGCGGCAAATCCAAAAATCCGCCGGTTTCCCGTAATTTCTCAAAATCCACCGGTATTGCGCTGGTTCGTTCCAATGTGCACTGATTCAAAATTTTGGCCGTGATAACACGATTTCTGACAAGTGGGCCCGCTCTCAGGGGTGACATGGGAGGGGCGTGGACAGTCAAGGACGTCATTTGTTATAAATATCTAATTTTTGGGGGGGGGGGGGGGGGGGGGGCTGTAAATTTGAGGGACCCACTAGTCAGCTCCTATTTCTTATTTACTTTTTACCTTAATTTTTTCAAATACTTTATTTCATTTATGTTTTTAACCAAATCCCCTCCCACCCCACCCGGTGGCCTCCGTTCTGGGCCGCCGGCGCCGCCAGTCCCACCTATGTCCCCGGTCGCCGGCGCCAGCTGTCCCCTCCGGCTGATCCATGCTAGCCGGCAGTGGCATCGCCACCTATTTCCGGGCTGTGGCCTCCCTTGCCGCCACTCGCCGCGCACCCGGCCGCCGCCGCGGCTCTCACTGGCCTCGGAGGTGGGAGTGGGCTGATGAATCTTCGCCACGACTTGCTCGCCCACGCCCGCCCTGGCCGAGGCAGCATCTCTCCGGCGCGACCTCCCCCATCACTGCTTGACGGCGTGGCCTGCCCTGCCGCTCCCCTTCATCCCGCTCAACCAGCGCCATGCGCTCCCGCACCGTGCACGCCGCGCCACTGCTCGATGCCCTGGAGCTAAACCGACAGAGGCGCTTTACGGCTGCGGGGAAGCCCGCGGGCGGGAGGTAGCTGAGGTAGACCGTCCCGAACCCCCATCCCCGAGCTTGCGCATGGAGTCAAACCCGACGGTCGTGGCGCAGAGCTGCTCGTAGGTGAACGCCGGGGGGTTGTGGTGTGGGTGGGAGTGGGGTTTGGCGGCTCTGGCGGCCGGGACGGAGGTGGGAGTGGGGTGTGGCGGCGCCGGAGAGGGAGGCGACGGTGGGGATGGGGATTTTGGTAAATAATAAATATAAATAAAAGAGAGAGGAGCTGACTAGTGGGCCCCTCAAAAATTTACTAAAAACCGCCCCCAAAATTTAGATATTTTTAACGACTACGTCCCTGGCCGTCCACGCCCCTGCCACGTCACCCCTGACACTGGGACCCGCTGTCAGAAATCGGCTTAGCGGGACAAAATCCGTGAATCAGTGCACATTGGAGCGAACCGGCGCAACACCAGTGGATTTTTGATAAATTACACGGTGAACCGGTGGATTTTTGGATTTGCCGCTAAATTATGGTAGTTTTTTGGAATTAACTCGTCATCTGCAGTGAGCCCGTGACTGAGCAGCAGAGGTAGTGGCCGGACTGCCGGAGTCCGGAGAGACTCGGTCCGACGAGCGGCGAGTAGCGATGGCGAGCCACCGGCCAGGACACCCAAGCCCCAGGCAGAAACGCAGGGGCCAGACAACTAGCAGCCCAGCAGCGGCGATACGGCGAGGCCGGGACCAAGGTCTCCTCTGGTCTTCCGCACTACCCGCCAAGCTGCAGTTGCTCCATTTTTCTCCCTAGGCAAAGCGCACGGCGACGGCACAACCCAGCCACTGACAGGTAAATTATTTTGTCCAAATCACCTCAGGTTCAGGGCAAAACCATTGCATTTTAATTCTCTCTCAAATCTCAATACCAATTTCCCCATTGTTAACAATTTGGTACCATGCAAGTAGAAAAAAAATGGTACCATGAATAATTCAATCCACTGTTGTTGCAATTCAGGTGACATGGGGAAGGACGGTGGAATGGAGAGAAGAATTGACTTGATTAGTTTGGCCCGCCCAAGGTTTTCTCTGAAGCTCCGCCACTTCTGCTACGTACACGTGCCATACGAAATGCTATACAGGCCAACTTCCCTTTATAATTGTATTCCTTGTCTCGTATTGTTCCTCCTGAAGTGCATCTCTCCAGGTTGCTCGTCTCCCAGGTCTTCTCCCTTTTCTCCCCACTCACTCAACCGACAGCTACTACTGCGTGCCCACGAACTCAATCACAGATCCCATCATTCCAACGTGAGCAGCTCCTCCCATTTCTTCTCCCTACCTCTTTATGTCTTTCCATCAATCGCTTCCTGCTCCTTGCATTGCGGTTGGATTCGCCCTGGTGCTAGATTCAGGTAGTTGCTGTTTCTCTTCTCCATTCTATTTACCTGTACCTACCGACAAGTAATGGATTGTTGCTTGTTCTTTGTGTTGCCTCTAGCTAGAGTTCTTCAATCTGGGTGTTACGCGGATAAATTCCCCATCTTCTTCCCCCAATAGGTGCCATTCTGTCCATCCCTACGATTCGGTGATGCTTCTATTTACTGAACTTGGCTTACCAAAGTCATATATCTTTTTGTTCCCCTGTAAGAGTTGAAACTTCGAATTGGGATCCTGGCCATAGTCTGGTCAAAGTCATACCTTTTCTCAGATCTCTTCATGCTGCTAGAACTAGTTTCCTTTATTTTATTTTTACTGCAATATAGTTAGATTGATGTGTTTTAGAATGTAAGATGCATTTCGTTTCCATCATCTAATATTGTTCAGTCATTGCAATGAAATTTGCATTAAGTTCATCCATATCCACTTCTTTGTTGTTGGATGTGTTGCAGGACTTGGTGCTAATGAATGTAACATTTCACATACAGTAGCTACATTTCTTCATATGTTGGTAAACTTAGTACAGTTAGAAATTGCATGGTATGTGCTTCCAGCAAAAAAAAATGTGGTCACCTGATTTGAATTTGATGGATAGTAGACTGAAGCGCAGAGAGGTTTTCATCTTCATTATGTTTTCAGGTACCATCCATAAGCTAAGTCAGTATCTAGTATATCAGCAATGGTGCTGGGTCTCCGAACCAAGACAAAGAAGGATGCTGCCATCCATGTGGACTTCAATATTTTCATCCAAGAAATCAGCCCATGGCCCCCTTCTGAATCCCTCAAGTCTTTGCGCTCCACGGTTCTCTTTTGGGAAAATGGTGAGCGCAATTCAGGGAAGACAAACACTGCAGCTCCGTCAATCGGGTCAGGTCCCATGGCGGGTAAGATCGAATTTAACGAGTTCATAAGCATACAGGTTGTTTTTCAAAAGGATGGTTCATCCAAAAGTGGAAAGTGGCAGAAAAACCTGCTTGAATTGAATTTGTATGAACCGAGAAGGGATAAGCTCAAGGGACAACATTTGGGGACTGCAACGCTAGATTTGGCCGAGCATGCAATGTTTCATGAGGACACGTCAGTTCCAGTGCCTCTCAACTCTAAAAGGAGCTTTAAAAGCAATGTGCATCCTATGGTTTATCTTCGAATCCAGCCATTGGATGGGGATAGCTCAAGTGTTTCTTCGAGAGATGCATTATCCAAAGAGGCATCAGTTGATAAGGATTCAAAGGAATATATGTTGGCAACAATGGGTGAGGAGTACACTGAGGATGCTGGGTTTGCTTCCTTTACTGACGACGATGAGGAAGAAACTCCATATCCATACCGCTCAGATGGGAATGTGCATACAGGTAGTAATAGATCTCAGGACCCTCTCAAGGTAAATACTGAATACATAGCTTGAAAATTTTCTCTTTTTTAACCTGAGTGAAGAAACCATTCCTTCCAATAGAAATGCAAACATTAGAAGCACTTGGGTATGGCATAGGGAGTTGCTACACAAAAAGGAGCATCCACTATTCATTCCTTGATTTTGTACACACTATTACTCTGATGTCAAACCATTGTTGTTGATCGTAGAGTGTGTACTATACCTCGTGCCTTACTTCACTCCGTCTAGTAAACACCATGTTACTACTCTCTGTAATAAACACCATGTTTACCCGCAAAAAAATAATAATGGTGTAGTTCAGCTCTGTTTCTCATTTCTCTCCAATTAATATGGAATCTTCTTATTTGCACCATATAAATTTAGTCTGAAATTTTCCAGGGGAAGGATGTCAGGGTAGTTTGTAATGAAGGCGCCAGCTCATCACTGGATTCCCAGCGTGAAGTGGCATCTTCCAGTACAAAAGTGAGGAGTGAAGAAGTTGAAAAGCATCTGATTCAAATTCAGAAGGCAAGCATCCATCCAGGATCTGTCTCTCTTTTATCAGATGTAGCTGGAGAACAGTCTCCATCTCTTCCACCACACAACGCTCTCAGATCTGGTCGTAAAATGTCATTTGCTTATGGTATGACTGATTCCAACCAGAGACAATTTGGCGAGAGAACTTATAGTACTTTAACTAGCGATAGAGCAAAGAATATGAGGTTCAGTATGAGAGTTCCAGATTTTAATGGAAGTGCCATAAATAAGAAAGTTAATTCCCAGAAGGAAGATGTGAAGGAAGTTGATTCCAAAGATATCTTCATGTCTCACGATACTAAGGGCAGCACTGATAATGTAATGCAAGCTCAGGTGCCAATACGCATTTCAAATAATCGAAGTGACAACAAAGTTCGAGAACTAGAACTTAAAATTGAGTTGCTTGAAACTGAGCTGCGAGAAGCCGCTGCTTCCGAGATAGGCCTTTATTCTGTTGTTGCCGAACATGGTAGCTCAGCAAACAAGGTCCATACACCAGCAAGAAGGCTGTCTAGGCATTTTATTCATGCATTTAAAAACTGGCCAAGAGAAAAGATGGGAAGTACGGCAAGGAGTGCTTCCTCTGGGCTGGTTTTTGTTGCAAAAGCTTGTGGGTACGATGTTACAAGGTGCATAGAATTTCCTCTACTTTCTGTGGTGGAAAAATTGACAATGACTTGATTACCTTTTCCATGCATGACTTAATTCTCTTGTCATTATGTAGAGTGCAGTACTAGACAAAGCTTCGTGTAATTCTGAAATATATAAAATGTATTTTGATATCTGTATTTTCTGTAATTTTTTAATCCAGGTTGAGTTTCTGGCTGTCAATTGTGTGGTGCTGCGAGCAATTGTTACTGAAACTTCTAAGCAGTCAAACAATGGAAATAGCATTAATGCCGCTGATTATAATTCCATAACAGCATCTAGGAAAAATTCTGCATCGATGTGGGAATCACTTAATCGGAAGAAAGGAAAATTGCTATCACCGGAGTTTGATAATTGGGAAGATATTGACACTTTTATAGCTGCACTGAAGAAGATCGAATCATGGATATTCTCACGGATTGTTGAGTGCATTTGGTGGCAGGTCTGTTTCCTTCTTAGTTTAAATCCTTTGTATATACATTTTTATAGAATTTTGTTAAATTTTATTATTTTTCGTTGAAGGCATTCACACCACATATGCAATCTGCTTATATAAGTAATGAATCAAAGACTGGTTTGAGTGCGAAGAAACGATATGGAAAGATTACTGTTGTGGGCAATCAGCAACAAGCAACCTTATCAATTGACATTTGGAAGAAGGCTTTCAAACAGGCATCAGAGAAGATTTGCCCAGTAAGGGCAGCTGGGCATGAATGTGGGTGCCTGCCTATGTTGGCCAAGTTGGTAAGCTTCGTATGATCGATTAATAAGTCAAAATGTTCATATTTCTAAATTTAGGTACTCCAAATTTCTTGCATGTAGAGGTACTGGTATATTTATTTTTCCGAGTAGATAATAAACTAGAACAAGATGTCTATTGAACCCATTACTGATTTTTTTTAAGACTTTACCGTAGGGGAATCCCCTACTCGGTGTATGGATTTTTATATTAACAACAGTGAAAGGTTCTCCAAACATTACTGATTTTTTCCATGAGATTGTTTTGTCTAAGAGCAAATCAAAAATTGTAGCCTTCTTGTACTTCACCGCAACTCATGGTAAACCTTAAATTTTTGCGACCTACTCTCTCTGATCCGTTAAATTACTCTTTCCGGATTGGATGGAGTAATATTTATCCGTGCATTTTTCACCTGATAATTGCTTATTGAAAAAAAAATTGACTTATATTGTTTCCTCTAATGTTTCACCCTAAATTGTTTTATTCTAGAAATTTTTAGGTGTCAGCAGAACTGCGTCCTGTATTCTTGATCGAAGCTCTAGGCACATCTAATGAGTAGTTGCATTCCATATATATATTCTAGACTTGTACCAATTCCCAACAGTATTTTTGCCCTTTGATAGGTGATGGAGCAGTGCATAGCTAGATTGGACATAGCAATGTTCAATGCTATTTTACGGGAATCGGAAGATGAGATTCCGACAGATCCCATCTCTGACCCAATAACTGATTCTAAGGTTCTTCCCATCCCGTCTGGAAAATTTAGCTTTGGTGCCGGGGCCCAACTGAAAAATGCTGTAAGTACAATTATGCGCATAATGAGGTCATACGCACAGCAGTGGAACATGTTAAATTATTTATGAATTTGTTATCAAGATTTCAGAGCACTAACTTATATCTGTTATTGTGGTGGTAGATTGGCAGCTGGTCCAGATGCCTTACTGACTTGTTTGGTATGGATATGGATGACTATCCAGAAACTGAGAATGGGGATGGTGAAAATGGCGTTTCCAAAATTCGCAAACCATTCTATCTTGTAAATGCATTAAGTGATCTCCTAATGATCCCCAAAGATGTGCTCATGGAAGCTAGTGCCAGGAAAGAGGTATGCGCTCATTATTTGTTGAAAAAAACATGCATCAATTTAATAATGAGTTATATGTATGAACTATTTATTTATGTGGTCAATTTGAAGTTATTTCGTTTTAATGCCGCTGTGTCAATTTTTCACAGCTTTGTCCTATCTTTAGTTCATCAATCGTAAGGAGTATACTTGTTGTCTTTTTGCCGGATGAATTTTGCCCAGATCCAATCCAAGATTCTTTGCTTCAGGCTCTTGAGTTGGAGGTTAGTTTATTAAACCTTTGGATGCAATGAGAAGTTAGTCCTTATGTTGGCGACAAACCTAATTATTTGAAGGAAAAGTGCACAACTTGCTTCATTGCTTGCAATCCCACTATACAGAAGACATTATATCAACGTCATGAAAATAAACCTACAACATCTGAGTACTTCTAAAACTGCAACTTTCGTCAATTACCTATATCATTAGTCATATATGCATCAAGAAGTTTTTTATGGCGGACTACAGAAACCTTTTCTTTTACTAAAGCTAAGGATGAAAATGAGCTCTTTGGAAAATAATATGTGGAAAGTGTAGCCATTTATGGGATTGAAAGATAATATGTGGATATTTATGACAATGCAAGTATATTTTGAATAAGGATGTAGCTTCAGATTATAGGTTCCTGGTTTCAGGCAGGAGGAACTGCAACTAGGTAATAACCAACGTTGTTGGCGTATATGAAGCAAATCATAATTGAGCAAAAAAAAATCATCGATACAATTTACACAGTATTGTACCATGAAAATTAGCAACAAATCTTTGGTATTGCCAGGACCATCTAGAGGGCAGCGACATGGGCATACAAGCGGTCCCGTGCAGTGCTTCGCCCATCTTGTACTCCTACCCTGCATCTGGAGCAATTTTAAGTATCATTGGCGATCCTAGGAAGAGCGGATCAGCAGTCCTCCGGAAGTCCAACACGAGTGATGACGAGCTCGACGAGCTGAGCTCGCCATTGAGCTTCATCTCAAAGGCACCAGCGAATCCGCTTGACAAGCTGAAGCAGATCAGCGGGTCAAACACGACAAGGTACAGGCTCCTCCATGAGGTGTGGAAGCTAGATGACCAGTAGTTGATGACTAGTCCTATCATCTTATATCTCTGACGTAAATATATGTATAAGCTACCTTTTTGCTAAACTATTCCAGCTCATGTACAACCTGATGTATGTGTGTTCTGTCACAAGCACCAGATAGAGGGAGATGACATGACACACAACGGTTTTGTGAGAATAATTTTGGTGCATTTAGGACATTGTGTTTTGCTTTAATCTCGTGTTGGCTCTCCCAGACACTTCTGGATCCGGGCTAGCAAGCCCGAGCTGAGGATCGAGGTTGTCACACAGATACACAGAAATTCAGAGAGCAAGGGTTCGTCCATTAGCTACTAGCAGATCTTAGTTACAAAATAACCAAGGACTAAACAACTACAAGCTTGTTCATTTGCCCGGTGGTGCAGTACAGTTTTTTTTTTTTTTTTTGAAGGCCAGTGGGTACAGTTTCCGGTCTGGCGATCGCACTGCACAATGTACAATCACCAACAAAACTGGACCGCACAGAGTGGAGCGTGCTATTCACGCTAGTGTTGACTGTTGAGTGATGTGCAGTGTACGGCGAAAGTTTTGGATCTTGTTGTCTTTCTCTTGTCTCTAAAATTAAAGGCTGACAAAAGTGAGGGATTCTTGATCGATCGATGTGGCCGGTCGATGCTTCTGAATCATCAACTGTGGCGCGCTCGTCTGCCTTGCCACCACACCAACCTCACAAATAACCATGGACTGAAGCTTCAAAACGTTGCACTACACCAGCTACTACACGCACGGGACGTCCGTAAGTCAGTGTCTCAGAAATGGAGAAGAAGACCGTCGTCCTGTACCCGGGCCTCGCCGTGAGCCACTTCGTCCCGATGATGCATCTCGCGGGCGCGCTCCTCGAGCACAGCTACGCCGTCTCCGTCACGCTCATCGACCCCGGCGTCACGGAGGACGTCGCCTTCGGCGCCGTTGTCCGTCGCGTCGCCGCCTCCATGCCGGCCGTCCAATTCCACACGCTGCCGGCCGTGGAAGACCCGCCCCGGCTGACCCACGACGCGCAGTTCCTCCTCCGGTACTTCGACCTCCTGCGGCGCTACAACGAGCCCCTCCACAGCTTCCTCCGCTCTTCGTCGACGCGCGTCCACGCCGTGGTCGTCGACTCTGCGTCCATCGAAGCCATCCGCGTCGTGAAGAGGCTCGGGATCCCTGGTTACACCTTCTTCACCGCCAGCGCCGCCACCCTCGCGGCCTTCGCCCAGCTTCCGAACGTCCTCACGAGCTCCAAGCAGCTACTACAAGACGCCCCTCTCGAGTTCTTTGGCCTTCCGGACATGCCGGCATCATACCTGTTCGGCGAGATGCTCCAGGATCCGGAGACCTACAAGGTGACGATGGACGTGCTGCGCCAGATCCCGGAAGCCGACGGCACACTGGTGAACACGTTCGAGTCCCTGGAGGCTCGGACGGTAGCTGCTCTCAGGGACCCTCAGTGTGTCCCCGGCAGGGTGTTGCCGCCGGTGTACTGCGTCGGCCCGTTTGTCGGTAGCATCGGCGGCGACGAGTCCAGAGAGCAGCGGCACGAGTGCCTCGCTTGGCTAGACTGCCAGCCGGACCGCAGCGTCGTGTTCCTCTGCTTTGGGAGTATTGGCGTAGGAAATCACTCCGAGGAGCAGCTCAGACAGATCGCGGTCGGCCTCGAGGAGTCCGGCCATCGCTTCCTCTGGGTTGTGCGAGCCCCCGCCGGCGACGACGACGACCTCCGCGCTGACACGGACCTTGACGCTCTCCTGCCGGAAGGGTTCTTGGAGCGCACCAATGGCCGTGGCCTCGTCGTCAAGCTGTGGGCGCCGCAGGTGGACGTGCTCGGCCACAGGGCGACCGGTGCGTTCGTGACGCACTGCGGCTGGAACTCGGTGCTGGAGGGCGTCACGGCGGGCGTGCCGATGCTGTGTTGGCCGTTGTATTCCGAGCAGAAGATGAACAAGGTTCTCATGGTAGGGGACATGGGGATCGGCGTCGAGCTGGTTGGGTCGCAGCAGGGGCTGGTCAAAGCCGCCGAGATTAAGGGCAAAATAAGGCTTGTCATGGAGTCCGAGGAGGGCCGGGAGCTGAGGGTGCGGGTGGCGGCGCACAAGGAAGGTGCCGCCGCCGCTTGCAATGACGGCGGGTCGTCGCGCGTAGCGTTTGCCCAGTTCCTGGCGGACATGGACAACCGGCAGCAGGATCGGGCTTGCAGCGGAGAAACGAGTGATGAGTGATCTTTCTTTACGTTACTTCTCTGTTTCTATGGAAGCGTGTGTGTTTATCTTTTCCCCCTCTTTTTGTTAAAGCTAGCGCTTGTAGTATGATGGTTTACTTCAGGTGAGATTTTTATCGTATGGATTGCATCGCATCATATAAATCGGTTTTTTTTTAGGACGTGGCTACGCAGTGCCCGGGCACTGGTTTGCCCTTTGCGGTGCCCCACCCGAAAAAGGAAAGAGCGGTCCCGCGTTTCCTAAAAAGGAAAGGACCTCCAGCGCGTGCTTTTGTCGTCTTGCGCGTGCTTTTGGCGTCTTGCGCGCAGCGCGCCCTGGACGCCAGAAAAACAGACACTGCGAAGGGAACCAACTATATAAAATACATGTGGGACCTACCACCTCCAGCAGCCCCAACGTCGATGTAAGAAGCAGCAATAAAAAAGTTGCAGAGAAGAAGCAATAAAGCCCACGTTGAAAAATCAATCACACACGTCTGAACTCCCCCTTCTATCCACACCCCATAAATCCCCTCTGCAGAGAGAACTTGCAGATTTGCAAGGAAGAAAACAAGAAGAAAAACATCCACGAGGCATCAGTGCGAAAGGAAACCCTGCAGGTAATACACATTGCAGTATTTCCAACTGATATTCAGATGTAAAAACGTCAAGGAAAAGGTTCAACAAGTAGGAGAAACTCCACTGTCAGCACATAATTCACTGAAAATACTTGGTTCTGTGTAGCATACGAGCAGCATAGGAGTAACTTCGTTCTGGAAAACTATGTACTAGAAAGTTGATGCAAACTACATGTAGATCAGGAAACTAGAAGCGCTAGAAGTTGCAAATCACCATGAACTAGTTCTGAAAAACATAATGTTGCAGAGCACCATGAACTTTGTCGTAGATCAGGAACTTGAGGCCACATAGACATGTAGATTTGTCCCCCCAAAAACTCCTCTGCAAAGTACCTTAAACTGGCTGGTCCTGGGACGTCTCCATGTAGTTTTGGCTGTCAAAAATGAAAAAGGATCAGGTCAGTTGCATAGTAGTTTTAGGGAGCTTGCATACAGGAAATATGTGTAGAAAAACATAGCAGAGAAAAAAGAACTAGGTGTTTTTTGATGCAGACATGAAGTTTTCCATGCAAAAAAACATGTGTCCTGATACAGTTATGGTTTTTCATGCAGAAAAAGACATGGAATTTGCAGCTGGTGGTATTGATTTGAACATTCCGGCTGCAGATGATGACAACCAGCCAATTGTGCATGAAGAAGGTGAAGAATTTCCTGTACTCCAACCAATACAGACATCTGGTGACACCGCCACGGGCACAGGGCAAACGCTATCTAGCGAAGATTCGGGCAGTGAAGATGAAGTTCAGTCAACACCTAGCAGCCAGAATAACATCCAGACACCAAATCCTGACATGATTTTTGAGAGTACATGTAGTTTCCTCCAGAAGCCGCCAGGGAGAGGTTCCTACTTTCTACCTCATATCAGATTGATGGAACTACCAGTAGGAAAACTAGTTTAGAAACTGAAAGACCAACAAATAATCACAAAGATCCATCCCCATGCCCCAGAATTTCCATCTGGAAAAAGAAACATCAGGATTTCCAGAAAGAAACCAAGAGAATACATCAGCTAGTAGTACAGGGAAACAACCAGGAGGGCGGTGGCAAGATAAAATACATCAACTATAGCTCTAGGAAACTTCCGGGTAATGAACAATGTAGTATTTTGAAATTTCGAACCAGCTCAGACATATGTGGATAATACAGTGTCGTCTGATGACACAACATGGCACTACCGATTCTATGTATGACGGCTTCATAAACAGAATTTGTGCAAAAACAATTTACATAAAAAACATCTTCTGAAACTACATATTCCATTGAAAAGATAAAAAGTGGTCTACTGATGCCAACCGGCGCATGAGAGAGGCAAAACGAATCAAAACGTCTACATGGCATGGCAAAATCATCTCTCTCTGTGGGAACTACATGTACTATATCTCCAGACTAATGACATCTTGTGGAAAAATAATTAAGTACCCTTTAAAAAGCTGCATTGTAGTTTTCATATCAAAATTACATCTATTAAATGCAATTTTCATCAAAAACGAACATGCAGCAGGTCAATACATATGGAAACATGTAGTTTTCATCTTATTCATACAATATGGGTGATGAAACTACATACGAACATACATCTACATGATGCATAATGCTTGGAATTTTAAACATAAAAACATACACCTACATGCTATGTTAAACCATCAATCGAAACAGATAACTACATGTAGGACGCGTACATATACATGTACTTTATACACCAATATTTACAACAGTGCTAATGATTGGAAAAGCTAAAAAAACGTAGAAAAAGGACACATGCGAATCTATGCTACACGTAAAAGAACATGTAACTAGGTTGCAGAGCTACTAATACAAAAATCACTAATCATCTATATCGTAAGACAGAACTACATGTAGCAAACTATTTCACGAGGGTTGCAACTACATATATATGGATGTCATGGAGATTATAACTCGCCAGTTCCAAATAACAACCAAACTTACTAGTCCTTCTGCACTGCGAACCTGGAAACCCAGCACAACAAAAACACTACGGATTAGAAAGCCAGAAATCAAATCGCACAAAATCCCCAGAAAATCGCATATAGTAACATGGCCGCTTTGTTAGTTAATAATAAGAGATACAACAGCAGTATCGTTCGGCTGAATCAGCCTACATAGCGGCCATGAGTAAGGGAAAGAATATTCTTAACAAATCATGTGCCACATAGTTAGAGGTCCGAAGCTTTTCATCCTCTCCCTGATCTCACGCATCTTCGAGGCACTAGCGTTAGAAGCAGCTGCTTGCGACGAGGCAGTAGCGTTGGCAGCTGATCTGAACCTTCAGGAGATAATCATCGTGTGATGCAGCTGCTGTAGTAGAAAACATCAATGCAGAACTACATCTATCACGAGAAAAAAAAAGGCATTCTACAGTTATGGGCTGTGGGCATGTAGGTTGGGGTTCACCGATTCAAAGCTAGACCTGATGCATCTATTCACCGATGCAAAAAATTCCCACAATGAAACTGTAGATACGCATGTAGATTGGGGCTTGCGAGGAGAGCATCTACAGTTATGGAGATGGGCATGTAGATTTGGGCACACTTTTAGCAGAACTACATCTATTGACCCGATGCAAAATCCCAACACGAAATCACGCATAACCAGCTGAAAAGCGCTCCAGAGTCACTCACCCAGTCGAGGACCGAGGGAATCGAGATGGCAATGTAGTTGTAGCAGGGACCCTCTTCCGCCGTTCCCTTCCGCCATGTACCGCCGCTTATCCCCTCGGATGCGTCGAAGGAATTCGGGAACTCCGCCGCTTAGCCACCACCAAACCGAGAGCAAGCACCCGACGGAGAGTCTCTCCGTGCAAAATCCGCCGGTAGATGGTGGTCAGCGCCGGAGCAAATCAAGGGAGATGGTGGGGATTACACGGACGGACGAGGAGGAGACGGGAAAGGGAGACAATCCGCCGCTCCATACACCAAAAAATTGCACAGCACGCGCCCTGAGAAGCTCGCGGCGTGAATTCTCCAGTAGATGGTGGTAAAAGCTTCGGCGGAAATTGCCGGTGAAATTTCCGCCGGAGAAGGAGAGAGACGGGGGAGCAGAGAGACGGGGCAAAAAGTTAATGGGAACCGTGGGCACTTCAACGTCGGTTTCTTTTGTCCGGACGCGACACGCGGATGGATTGGACGAGTGCCACACGATGACGATCGGACGGCGCGCGTGGTGAGCACTTTGTAAGGATGCGAGAGTGCCTGGGCACGGATTAGATTTTGCGTTTTTTTTAATGGAGCACATTTAATTTGAGTTTTGTCTGCAGCAAATTACATAAAACTAATGTGATCATATCCCTGGAAGACATTACTTGAATATATTACTGACTGAGTAATATCTTGTGAAAGATGGATTTATATTTGCTCCTGATGTGGAAACATTTGTTAGTATGAGCTGCAGAAGAAGTAACATGCATTATGCCTGGTGCTTCTAGTAAAAGGAGAAAGAAGGCATGATCTCAGAAATACAGTCTAGTGTACTTTTTAATTAACTATAACCTGGTGGTAGTGTCCAGTTTCCTAGCCTGGTGGTAGTGTCCAGTTTCCTGCTATTGTCCACTGAAATATTTTGCACTTTCAGTTTTGTACCATTTCGACTGTTACAGTACCTGAAGAGTCACAGTTGCCGAAGAACTCGGGGCTTTCAACTGAGAATGCTGCTGCTCCGTTACCGTGATGGAGACTCGCACTCGCTGCCCTCTTGTCGGGTGTCATTAGCAGTATATGGCCACGAGAACTCTGACGAGACCCCTGGTCTGGTGGATATGATGAGTTTCTGCCGCCGCGTTCCAGTTGATCAGAGTGGATAGCAGTCACGACCTCAGCTTCAGGGTAAGCGTTTATGTCTCCGCGTTCCAATTCAGAGTCATATGAACGTAGGAGGAATGACTTGTGGACTGAATATGGGTTCATTCATAGTGGAATTATATGGCACGGATGGACGCAGATTAGACCAAATTCTGTACCAGGTATCATAGAGAAAAAATGACCTAACATTCACCTAGTCTATATCATTCGTTTCTCTCTAGTGTGATATCCTGCACTGC
This sequence comes from Poa pratensis, assembly GCA_947311845.1. Lineage (NCBI taxonomy): Eukaryota > Viridiplantae > Streptophyta > Magnoliopsida > Poales > Poaceae > Poa > Poa pratensis. The sequence goes on from CAMZMU010000088.1 coordinate 40,477,223, forward strand.
ACTAGTAGTCCGTCCTAAAGTTGGCTTGTATATCCCAGGGAGAAAACAGAGCACCGGCAGATAATGACTTAACGAAAACATTAGACTCGCGATGATGATGACATGTTTTTCAAATCACAGGGGAGAAGAATACACGGAAAATTTAAGCTCAGATGGTACTTGAGCCTGACGAGAGGAGCTGCCAAGCACAGTCGTGCAACAAAAGCAAGATACAGCAAAATTATACTTGAAACGATACTTGAGGAGATGAAATTCCCTGGATTGGGTGTTCGAAAGCATCTTGCTACAGACAAATCATGGTACCCATGTTGACCACATTAGACCTGCGTGATGATACGCTTCTCAAGTCACGGCTGAGAAGAACACACATAAATATAAGTTCAGCGACTTGGTACTTTGGGGCTGAAACTCTCAAGCCCAGACATGCAACATAAGCAAGATATAACAAAATCCGACTTGGAATGATACTTTGGGAGGTAGAAACTCCCTGATTAGGTATTCAAAAGCATCTTGCTACACTAGGAATTAAGCTAGACTACGACACGATGAGTTTTTCCTTCAGATAACATGCAGACACCGCTGACAACACGGATGTGACGCGACGGACTAGGTGAGAACTGCAGCAACCATCCCTTCACCTGGAGAAACAAACTAATTATCAGCTCGTCGACATAAAAAGGAGCTCTCTAAAAGAGATGTATATCCCATCTCCTAGGGATGCAGATGACAACAATTATAAATCCTTAAAGCATTTTGACACAATAATTTGCTGGCTTGCAGGAGTTGAATACTGCAACTGATGTTTGTAAAAAACTAATAACGGAACGGACTACTAAGTGTATTAGGACTTCTCCCATCGGAGCTCCACAAGCTGAAGCCAAAAGGAAGGGAGTAATATATTGCTTTGAGCATACGGACTAAGAAACAACTAAACCAAGGGATAGCTCTAGCCTCTAGGTTATGTCTAGATAGGCACTCAAAAGTAATTTTAATACCAACACCATATTCAACATCTCAATCATCTAGGTATAAGTTGACAATCTATAAGGCATCATCATCATTTTAACTGTTTTATCTGTTATTCACATGACTAAATCAATACAACCAAATGGACAGTAGCTTATGGATGTATGCTACCCGTGTTGGCAGACATATATTTCCATGAAAAAAAACAGTCCAGACTCCAGTTCTCACAAACTATATTAACAAGATCTTACCTATTGAACTGTTTGAGCAACTATATTTACAAGATCTTACCTATTGAACTGTTTGAGCACATTAGAGCATCAAACCAATTGTCATCCTAGGCATCGTGTACCACTTCAGCTCCATTAAGTTCACCAGCAATGGTTGTGCCTAAAACCACAGGAAATTAATAATGGTTCGGAGGTAAAGACAAATGCATACGAGAAGGCAGCAGTAAGTCAGTTGAACAGATTGAGGTGACAAGTATAACTTGAGCAAAATTACTACCTATATTAAAGCAGTACAAAACGGCGGCCTCTCAGCCACCCTCGCACTGTAGAAGTCCACAGTGTTCTACAGTGCGGGGTGGGCCCATATGAACAGTATTTTCCTTACCTATATTAAAGCATTACAAAACGGCGGCCTCTCAGCCACCCTCGCACTGTAGAACTCCACAGTGTTCTACAGTGCGGGGGTGGGCCCATATGAACAGTTTTTTTTTTTTTTTTGCAATTTTTTTAAAAGACGCGATTTTTTTTTTTTGCGATTTTTTTAAAAGACGCAGGAATCGGATACGTACAGTGTTAGGTACTGTTCATGGTTTTTTTTTTCCCTCTTATTCTCACTTTTGCGACATAACTTTCACGGTTTTTTTCCCTCTTATTCTCACTTTTGCGACATAACTTTCAAACAAAATTTCCGGTAATATAGTTCCTTTAAAGTTAGGACAACGGAAATGCCGGCCTGAGAGCCCCCGCGGTACTATAGCACTGTAGCTAACACTGTAGTTAATCTACAAAAACACACGCGCGCACCCCCCCCCCCCCCCTCTCCCTTCTCTCTCCCCGCGCGAGCCGAGCTCGCCGGCGATGCCGACGCGGCGCACCGCCGCTCCGCTCTTCCGCACTTAAATCGACGGGCACGATGGGATTCGCCGTCGCCTCTTCTCTCCCTTCGCCAAAAGCCGCGTGTCGAAACGCCGCGCCGTCGCCGGAATCGCCGCTGCCGTGCGACTGCTCCCTCCGCCGCGTCTGCACTCCGCTGCAGCCGTTCCGGTGACGCAGAAGAGACGGCGCCGACGTCCTCGCCCTGCTCGCTGCACCATTGCTGACATCGCAACGACGTCAGCGTGGGCCCGGCGTGTCTTTTTTTTTTTTTTGCCAGATTCCCTAAAAAATATGCAGAAAAAATAATAAAAATTCCAAAATCAGCAACTTTAAACTACACACCGGGAAAAAAAATTATATATCAAAATAATCACAAAAAAAATGTTCTTTTGAATTTGAATAATTTAAAAAACAAAACAATTTTTGAATATAACCATTCCCATATTTAATTTTTTTATTAAAATATACCCATCCGAAAAATGTGAAAGACATATCAAAATAGCCACAAAAAAAAATCATAAGCTAAAATTCCAAATTCGAACATTCCAAAATCTTAAATGTCTTCCGAATCTAAGCAATTTACAAACATGAATAACAAGTCAAAACTGAATAAATTCCAAATTTGACAGATTTTTGAAATCAAAGAAAAAAAATTAAACGCCAACTTTTCTTTAAATTCACTAATTTTGAAATCCAAACAACTTCTAAACATGGACATTTCCAAAAATTTCATTTTCACCACATGGGCGCGGCATGCTGAATACTCACTGCATACGATCAAATTTCAAATTTGGATATTTTAAACTTTTAAATGCCTTCCAAATCTGATCATTTTACAAACGAAAAAAGACATCGAATCTGAAAAAACTTCCCAATTTGAACGAATTTCGAAATCTGAGCAATTTTTTACCACAAGCTTTGTTTGTATTTGAACAATTTCCAAATCTACACACTTCTAAAACATGGACATTTTCCAAATTCCAATTTTACCGCTATAACACATCAAATAAAATTGAATATTCCAAAATTTCAGCTGCATTTCAAATCTAACCTTTTTACTAACGTGAAAAAAAAAACTCTAAATAACTTTCCAATTGGACTAACTTTCAAAATCTAAACAACTTTCAAACATAACTCTCTTTGCATTCCAACAATTCTCAAATCTACACAAATTTTAATTGTAGACATTTTCAAATTCTAATTTTACCACACGAGTGCGGCGTGACGCCGCACCAAATTTACCTAATAACTCATTTTCATTGTATAGATGATTTATAGCCCAGTCTTTATACTATTAGTAGCATTAGACAAACAAATATATTCATCTGTTGTAAAATGCAAGGAATAGTCCTACAATATACTCAGTTACTTAATCATGAAACATTTAGCAAATAAAAATGGTACATAATATATCTCGTGCCAACTCATCCTTATTATGTCAAGTATACGAAATTAAAGCATGCCAAGACTATTAAACTGTAACAAGAAAAGTGATATTGGGTATTCAGTTCTAAGTAAATGAAGCCTGAGAGATAGGAAATGTAATTTATTTGTGTGCGCTAAAAATGTATTAGTCACCTCAAGGAGGGCCATCAACAAGTACCAAATACACATTAGAAAGTATGGATTCAACAAAGATTGTTCTTATGGACTTGAGATTAATAACAGGATCAAGCCCCTCGGAAAAAAAAACAGGATCAAAACAAATAAACATGTTGAGATCAAATACTATAACTAGCCTCGTGTTGCCAACTGAGTTACTTGTTTGACATTTCATCTGGTATCTAAGGACAGTGGTGATAGCTATATTTCATACTTATATACAAATACTATTGAATACAGCTATAAGTCCGTTTATCAAGCGGAGGGACAATTGGTAAACTGAAGTTGTCAGCAAACATATTAAAAACTAGGAAGAAGGTGTCCGAGCAATCATGTACAAAACATAACCAGATTACGTTACACCTAAAATATAAGGACAAAGGATGAGCAATCACCTGGTGTATAAAAACTTTTGAAAGGATAATAGTCGTCAATATAAGAGTGGATATGACATCTTTCATAAAGTTTCCTGGTCCGCATCAACTTAAGTTAACTTCATAGACATTTTGGCGCGCACCTAAATATATTACATCAGTATCCTCATCATACCCCATCATCCATGGCCACTCTCCATGAAGCTGACCAGTGAGTCTAGGAATGCTACGCATTTCAGTGGTCTTCCATGGCACCCATGTGGCAACGCCATGGGCATTGACGTTCCTCTGCCATAATTGGAAGCCAGGGTAAGACAATTTGAAGAAGCCAATGACACTGTTGATAATACTTGGTATCGGGAGGCAACCTCATCACAGTTAGACTGTTGTCATCCAAATCAAACTCAAGTATGCCACCCAATAACTCAGGTGTGCCATCAGATCTGGACAACCAGTAAAGGCGATGACCAATCAGGATCGCGGGCTTAGGTGAGATGAGACACCGAGCCTCCGTTGAGATGAGATTGCCCCATCTGCCAGTCTCCGAGGAGTACACACCAGCAATGGGTCGATAATCCGGGTAGATCGTAGACACCAAGACCACCCACTAGTAGAAACAGGACCTTTGGTCCCGGGTGGTAGGGGCCTCTGGTACCGGAGTCCCAGCCGGGACGCTCAAATCGGGACTAGAGGCCCCCCTCTAGTACCGGGTTGCCTACCACCCGGTACTAGAGAGCTCCACGCGGGGCCTGGGCAGCGCGCGTGGCAGAGGACCTCTAGTCCCGGTTGGTAATACAACCCGGGACTAGAGATTCTCCCACGTGGCGGCTTCTGGTTTTTTCGTTTCCCTGTTGAATATTATGATTAATCTTGCAGAATATATGGTTAATTAATTATAAATCAGAAAAATACATATAGCATATCAAAATATTCATAAAAGAAAGCTTTATGGGAATTCGATCATTTTTAATTGATTAATAGAGATCACAACCGGGACTAGAGTCCGTCTATTCGATTAATTACATAGAGATCATATATAACAGAGACTAGAGCCCGTCATCTATTCGATTACATGGAGATCATCGCCAGGACTAGAGCCCGTCTATTGATCGGTGGCATTGTATTTTCCCTTTTTGTCTATGACATAGTTCATCAAAAATCCCGCAATTTCCTCGCTAATTGGTCGAAAGCGGTCCTTTAGTTGCAGGTCCCTCCGCATTCCATCCATCTATAAAAGAAGGGAGATCAATATGAATATCAATCATCATAACCGAAATTATGAATGACACTCAACACAATTGATGGTTATAAAATAAAATTGTGAATATATTTGTTCACTTACTTCGATAAATGTCGATGGGTTCCGCTCAGAGACCTAGCTCGTACTACTTACTTTGGGGTAAACAAAACTAAGCTCCTCTTTAAAATCACCAGATGTACTAGGTTATGTATCGTTTTTAGAAAAACACTTCTCCGATACTTCATAACTCCACTCCCCCACTTAGGCAAGGTCCCACCTTCCCAAGAGGGTTTTTCATAAAAACACGGTGTTTTTCCAAAAACAACCCAAGGGGGTCCAACCTAGAATTTTCCATCTTTCTTCTACTAGTAAGTAGTGTTTAGGGGTATAGGGTAACCTACAGTTTTAACTACGGTCTGGAGTATATACCAGAAGATGGGTGTATAACAGGTATATATATCTAATGCAAGTAAAATATGCATAGTGACATGTAAAACAAAATAGGTGTAGTTGCAAGCTTTTGAGATGGCTTGCCTTGTTCAGCGGTTTGTCCCTGCTGCTGATAATCAATACGATCTCCACAATACTCCTCAGCAGAAAATCCCTCCTCGCGAGTTTCTAGCGTCACAAAAATAAAAGGACACAATCAACATACAGCAGGACAACAACACATCAAACAATTAGCAAGCAAGGCAAGCATTCTAAACACACTTCTAAACAACCAACAGCTAAGAATTTAGTTCATTAGGGTTATTTTAATTATTTCTTTGTTTTTAAACACTCAAGCATGATTAACAAGTTTTATTCTACTTAAACATCAATCAACACTTCACTAAGAACTCCAATTAAGCTTTACTTACGCACTTACAGTACTAACATATTAAAACAACAACAAACAGTGAGCTACAGTACCACGCTTTATACAAACAACACTAGCAATATTTTTACCAAGCAATACTTAATTCTTCTATTTACTTTACTAGGCAGAAACACCATTTTTAGTGATTATTAATCCCAGGCTGTTCTGTTGATCTAAAAATCATGCAAAGCTAGACTTAGGTTCTCTGTATGTATTAGAAGCTACTGCAATTGGATTTTGTCCAAAATTTTATTCACAGAAATTTAGATAAGTGCCTTAAAACCCTACTGGTCTAAACTTCAAACACATGCCATTTTAAATCTAAGCATCACAAACACATGAGGTAAAATTATACTGAAAGCTACTGTCATAGGCTTTCCAAAACAGTTGGATTCGCAAATTTTAGATTAACACAACTCAAACTAAAATTCAAACACTGTTTTAGACCAGTGGCAGTTCAGTAATTATCAAGCTCACACAAATTAACATTTGTCAGATCTGCAAGTTGGAAATGGTTCTAAACTTATATCTTTACTACTGCGAATTTTGGTTTGCACAAATTTTATGTTTAACTATTTTATTTCGGATTAAACCAACAGGACAGAAACAGATCTGCACAGAAAAAGGAAAAACAACAGAGAAAAACATTAGATGGGCCAGATCTGGTACTGCTCACGGCCCAGCAGCCAATTCCAGCAGCCAGCCCAAATTTGACCAGCATTGGGTCGACGCGCGCCCCCTGGCCACGCGTGGTCAAAGCTGGCCCACCTGCCAGCGCCTCACCGCCCCACCGCCCCGTCTTCCCCACACGGCCGCCTCCACGTGTGACCGCCCACTGCCCACGCGTGGTCAATGCTGGCCCACCTGCCAGCGACCCACCGCCCCGCCTCGTCTTCCCCTCCCTCCTCGTCTTCACGTCCCGCCTTGTCTTCCCCTCCTCGTGGTCAATGCTGGCCACCAACGGCCACCCTCCCCGCAGTCAATGCTGGCCTGGCCTACCTGCCAGTGATCCACCTCCCCCTTCGTCTCCCCTACCCCTAGTCCTTTAAAATGGACCCCGGCCGTGTGGATAGGGACACCAGTCCACGCCGAGACCCCACAAAATCTAGCTACCATGTCCCGCTGCTTCAAGAGCCCGAACAGCGAGACCGGCAGCTCCTCCGGCCGGCGCCGGAGCCATGCCGGCAACTCCGTTCCTCCGCCACCGCCGGCGGCCTTCGGCATCGCGCCGCAGGGCGTCCAGATGGTCGGGGCAGCGGCGCCGGCGCGTCGTGCCGTTAAAGGGACGTCGTTCGCGCCCAGGGTCCATCACCGGCGCTACGTGCCGGTGAGAGAGTGCTGGTGGCATTGGAACAATCCCCCCCGTCGAATGGCCCGACGTGCACCTGCCGGAGGACTGGCACCTGAATCCACAGCGGATTCCGGTGCCGCCGATTCCGGCCAGCGGCCAGGCCAGGGCGTGGAGATCGCACGCCGCCGCCGCCCCCCTCCCTCCGGACCTCTATGATGACCCAGCCTACGCGCCGGAGTCCCCCTACTGGGACCAGTGGTTCAGGGACGAGCACGACGACCGCCGCCGCGCTTTCTTCGCGCAGGCCCCTCCACCGCCGCCGGTCCCCTCCACGTACCCCGTGCTGCCGCCTGGCCACGAGGCCCTGTGGATCGAGGAGGAGGTCATTGACGACGATGACCCGGAGATGCAGGCCGCGTACGAGGCCTCCCGCCGCTCCCTCGTCGAGGACGAGATCAAGCGCTGGGAGCACGTGCTAGCCCAGGCCCAGGCCATGCCGCCGCCGCCGGAGCCTTGGTGGGTGCACATGGCCCGGGAGCAGGAGCAGGAGGAGCTGGAGATTGAGCAGGTGCCTCCACAGCCCAGCGGCCTCCTTGGGCAGTCCTGGGTCTGGACTGGTGGCAGCTGCTCACCGGAGCGGCGGCAGGAGCTGGCGCCACAGGAGCAGCAGCAGCCGGAGCAGGAGCCGGAGGCACCACCGGCCCATCTGTGGGCCCAGCCGCCCTACATCATCATCGATTAGGTCGGCGGCGGCAGGAGCCGGAGGCGGCGGCGGCGAAGTTTTTTTCCTAAATGTAAGAGCCGGCCCTTAGGCCGGCGATGGCCGTTTGTGGCCTGCCCCCCATGTAATTAACCAGGCCATTAGGCCTTTTATCAATGAAAACCGGCCATTAGGCCTTAAAAAAGTGTTCTTTTTGTCACCGCCGGCGTCGGCACCGTGGTTAGGGTTGGCCGCCGCCGCGGGATTTGAGGGAGAGAGAGGAGGGCAGTGGGTCGGGGACGAGCTCACCAGGGGACGGCCGTGCGCGTGTCCTCGGGGACGGCCGCACGCAGTCGATGACGAGGGCGCGGCGGCGGACTTGGGGTCGATTTCGACCGATTCACGGCCTCCCAGCCCCTTGAAACTCCACGGTGGCCGGAGCAGGAGAGGGGGGCGGTGGCCGAGCAGGAGAGGGTGGCGGTGGCGATGGCGGCACGGGCGCAGGGGAAAATCCGGCAGCCTGGCGGCGTGGGCGCGGCGGCGGACTTGGGGTCGATTTCGACCGATTCACGGCCGCCCAGCCCCTTGAAACTCGACGGTGGCCGGAGCAGGAGAGGGGGTGGTGGCCGGAGCATGAGAGGGCGGCGGTGGCGACGGCGGCACGGGCGCAGGGGGAAAATCCGGCAGCCTGGCGGCGAGGGGGCGGCGTCAGAGGGAGCCCGGAGGCGCGCGGAACGTCGATTTGGGGAAAGTTGGGCAAATTTTCGGCCACAGCCACCCAAATCAGCGCCAAATCGACCTCTAGTCCCAGGTCCAGCCACAGCCTGGTACTAAAGGGTCTGTATTACTGGTTGGTAACACCAACCGGCTCTAGAGGTCCCTCGGGGCCGCGAAATTTTGCGCGCGAAGCCCAGCGGACCTGTAACACCAACCGGTACTACATGGGCTTTTGTTTTTTTTTTTTCGTATTTTCATATTTCTTTTATATCTTTTGATTTAATCGTCCAAATTAAGTAAAATTTGTTTTCTTTCTTCTGTTTTGGTAAAATTTGTTTTCCATTTTTTTGATGTTTTTTGAATTTTTTATGCTTATTTTGAATTCGGTCTGACCAACATTTAAACAAGTTTCAAAAATGAAAATGAAAAACCAAGCCTAGATCCTTCTTATTCACTCCAAAATGAAGATTTTGTGAGTTTTTTGAAAGTTTCAAGTTCCACACTCAAAACCACTTCTCTTCACACATGAAGTTCATAGTTTGAGATTTGAGATTTCACACCACATTCAAACATATTTTGTTTGAATGTATCTAGACCTTGTTTATCAATTGGAGTTGTTTGTATATGACAAACTAAGAACATGTGCACTGGTTTTCCATTTTTTTGATTTTTTTGAATTTTTTATGCTTATTTTGAATTCGGTCAAACCTAAGTTTGACCAACATTTAAACAAGTTTCAAACATGAAAATGAAAAACCAAGCCTGGATCCTTCTTATTCACTCCAAAATGAAGATTTTGTGAGTTTTTTGAAAGTTTCAAGTTCCACACCCAAAACCACTTCTCTTCACACATGAGAGTTCATAGTTTGAGATTTGAGATTTCACACCACATTCAAGCATATTTTGTTTGAATGTATCTAGACCTTGTTTATCAATTGGAGTTGTTAGTATATGACAAACTAAGAACATGTGCATTGGTTTTCCATTTTTTTGATGTTTTTTGAATTTTTATGCTTATTTTGAATTCGGTGAAACCTAAGTTTGACCAACCACTGTTTTGGTTGGTGCTCTTTTTATCTTGCGCGATCGTGTAAAATGTATTCTCATTTATCTCGTACTCTTGGAAAGTCCAAATAGTCGAAGATGGTCCCCTAGACAACAAGTACAGCTCATCTGAGACAGTGTTGTCATTGTTGAGATGTCGAAGATGCTCCACCCTCAGCACGCTTAACTTCTTAGTTCCTTCCCTGTGAGCTTCCAAGAAACAACTTATGTTTTGCTGACAATAGTATGCCATCAATAATATTAACCCTTCGACCATGATGTCACACGTCTTTATTTTGTGAATCCAAACAATTATTTTAGTAAACAAAAATAATTAAGTAATACTAATCTTGCATTCAAATAATGTTGAATTTAAATAACAAAAAATTTAATTTTACATTATTATTGCCATTTTCAATTTAATATGGAAATATTCATATCTTTAAACCGGTAAACAACTTTTAAACGATAAGCGAGTAAATGCTGAATTTATAAAAAGTTCCAGATAATTCTGTGCCATTATAAGACACAACAATAAGCAAGGCACACACTCATTTTGATCATGTTGGACCGAATTGACCGAATACATGAGAACACACAACGGGAGCACACACACATCACTATATAGCTAGTCTACTCATCATATCAACGACATTAAGACGATCGTCATTGGTATTGTAGCCACATAGACTACCCCACTTCCGTGCAATCTCGAAGCCGAGGCGAGCGTCCAAAGCGGCATACGAGACTTGATCGTAGCTCAATGGAACGTTGTCCCATCCGGAAATATAGAGGTCTTCTAAGTCGTCGTCGTCCTTTTCCTTCTTCATCTTCTTCTTCTCAAGTTTTGTCCCAATGATAGCATTGGAGAGAGCATAGAGACTCGGAGTAGGATTGCCGGTTGGGTTCCGGCTATCCCTCTGGAGGTCGACCGCGGACGGAATAACAATTCCGTAGTAGCGCAGCATCCGCAAGTCATTGTGGATAGCCACGCCGTAGAACTTGATGGTCTTGTCACCTAAGAAATCCACGAGGAGCTGCGGTACCCTATTAGCCTTGCAGATCTGGAAGACAAGAGTCTCGGACGCCACCGAGAGTTGAAGGACAGCGGCGCGCTGCCTTTTCTCGGCTGGAAGATCCCTCTGTCGACCCGTGAGAGGGTCGGTGAACTCGCAGTCGAGTCCAACGCACTTGATTGGTGCGACGTCGAGGAAGAACTTCTTCACGTCGTGGATCCACCTCTCCACGCGTGATGCACGGAGGGTGACCCATACCTTGAAGTGCATATCTTCTTTGACGAAGTAGTACAACCGAGACCGAGGTACACGCGCGAGTGGCTCCATTGGAATAGATGAGAGAGGGATCGAGAGAGAGAGAGTTTTTGCAAGGATTAGAGAGAGATTTAGGTGTGCTTAAGGCCATGGATTACTGTAGCTTATATAGGGCGCCGGAGAGGGAGGCCGGCGGGCGGCGCAGTGATTAAATTCCAAGGCTGATCATCTTCCAAGGCACAATCAAAACGCCGGGCTGATCATCTTCCAAGGCGGCAATCAAAACGCTGATCAACTTCCAAAACGCAGCGGGAGTTTACAGGTTTAAAGAGAGACCTCTAGTACCGGTTCGTAATACGGACCGGTACTAGAGGGGTCTCGGACGTGTCCTGCCGGGTTAGACCCCTCTAGTCCCGGTTCGTATTACGAACCGGTGCTAGAGGTCCCTTACGAACCGGGACGAGTTCGTTGCGACCTCTTAACCTTTGAACCGGGACTAGTCGCCCCCTCTAGTCTGGGTCCAAAGCCCATCCGGGACTAGAGCCCAATTTTGCTATGGACCAAAGGCCTTGTTTCCACGAGTGACCTTGAAGGGGCAGCGCTGCCGTGCACGTGGTCAGTGGCAGCAGCAGCAGCGCAGAGCACCGCCCCTTCGCGGATGCCTTTCCTGAGCCCCGGCGGAACGGCCACGCGACGCTGCACCCGGGTGATGAAGTCACACACGACAACTTCTTCCGGGTTGTCTTGGAGGAGAAGGAGACCGTGGCGGCAATCGAGCAGACCGTAGCCTTCGAGGCGCGGAGGAGGAATGCGCTCGGGAGGGTCCAGGATAGAGTACAACTCGATCCCGTGCTGACGAGACTGGTGAAAGTAACCGAGGAGTGGCGGCTTCCGGTGGTGTGCGTAGAACTGGAGGCGGAAACTTGGGTCGGTGATGACGCCTCGCCAGCGCTTGCAGACGGTGGAGGCGCGCGGGAGGGAGGACGGCAGCGGCGGCAGGCGGAGGAGTATCTCCCAGAGCATTTCGTCCGGCAGGGACGCGGTGCGGCGGCGACAGACGCGGCGGGGCAATCCGGCGCCAACCTCCTCGCCGGCGCTCATCTCTGGATGGAGGCGCGGGCTGCGTCGGCGCGCTTCTTGGATATCCGGATGGAGCCACCGCAGAGCCAATGCTTGGAGACGGAGCCGCTTGCTCCGGCGGGGTGGAGCCATTCCGGCGGCCCTCCGTGGAGCAGATGCGCCGCCAATGCTTGGAGGAGTGTTTTTGTTTTTGAAGAACCGTGCAAAAATGCAATACCACAACTAGGAGGATACGCACCTACCATCATAACCGTTGATTTCATCTAGATTGGTGCAACAAATTTATCAACGAATCTTCAAATGTCAATGCATTATCAATAATTGATAGATTTGTGTAATTTAAATTTTAGATTCATGTACTAACATGAATTTTCTATGCACGCATTGACAAAAAAATTAAAACCACGCATTAACATATTTTTTAGTTTTTTAACATATAAAATAGTACGAATAATATGGTTCGTTGGATGTAAAATCAACGGTCATGATGGTAGGTGCGTATCCTCTTAGTTGTGGGAAAACCGCGTTGAGAACTGTGACTCTCGAAAACAACGGAGTGTATTTGTATATGGGGAGTAGGCAACGAGAGGGGAGTGCATGCGATCCACGAGATCATGAACGGGCCTACCACTAGGACTAGTTGTTACTCCCTCCGTTCTAATTTAATTGACTTGCTATCCAACAAATGTGGATGTATCTAGACATGTTACCTGTATAGATACATCCACATGTGGTGAATAGCAAGTCAATTAAATTGAAACGGAGGGAGTACAACAGTTACAATGAGATATGTACGTTCAACAGTTAGAAAAATTTGAATGGTTACAAAAAACACATTATTTTCGTACGAAAAAAACACATCATTGTTACTGTGGCATGTACGAAAACAAGGGGAACGATACACAACTTGGGCTGCAAACATAGCCATTCTGTAATTATACTGCTAAAATTCTTTTGTTTAATTCGGTTTTGCTAATTCTTAGCTAGCTGAGATTTAGCTTAGATCTCAGTCACCTCCTCTACCCTCCGATCTGCGCCTCGCGATGCGTGCAACTCTTCTTCCTCCTCCCACCTTCTTCTTCCTCGCGACGGACGAGTCGGCGGCGGGCGGGTGACGCGGCTGGCCGCGGCGGCCGACGGCGACGACGAGACTGGAGCGACCCGGAACCGCCGGAGACGCGGCTCGCCGCGGCGGAGGCGGTGAAGGGGAGCTAGAAACTTAACTTGGGGGGGGGGGGGGTGCGGGGGGCCGGTTTAGAGGAATGGCCAGGGCGGTGGTGAATCGGCGGAGGAGGAGATGGGGGCAGGGCGGGTCGGCGAGGCGCCGCGACAGCGCGCCAGCCGCGGGCGGGCAGGAAGGCGGCTAGGCCGGCGGTGGTTGCGGGGGTGAAACTCGCCGGAGATGAGGAAGAAGGAGTCGACTAAGATTTAATTAAATCTCAGTCGACTGAGACTTAGAGAGACCCTGTTTAATTTGCCACTGCCGGCCGAGAGAGCAAGCGTTCAACTGATAGCAACAATGCTGTTTTCCGTGGACCTGTTGGTGTGCACACCACCTGCCTGAAGAAACATGGTACTGTCCAAATTTTATTGCTTAAAGAAAATGATGACACAAGCTTCTGTAATCTGGAAGAAAATACTGTAGAACTAAAACGGTGTTAATATAAGCACAAACACTATAGAATCTCCGGCTTGTGTAAGCTGGATAGATATTTTCACCTATTGTAGAGATAGCATGAACATTGCAGTCTTCTGGTGCTTCTACTAAAAGGGGGGAAAAGGCGGCATGGTCTCGGAGATACAATACAGACAACGGGTCCAACTAGTCGTTCATCCTATTGAACCACGACCGTCTTGACAGTTGCATGACCCGACAGTAGAAGTTAGATTCAGTTCAGGAAATTCAGAGGTTCCAACTGTGAATGCTACTTTGCAGCCGTGTTCTTGCGATCAGCGGTAAATGACTGCGAGAATGACAGCAGTCACGCTCTCAGTCAGTCCCCTGGGCCCCCTCCGGTGTCCACTGTAGCCCCTGGTTCTCGTACTTGGATATTACTGTGATGCAAAAACAAGTTAAAAAGAGGAACTGACACTGGGCACTAATTAATTGGTTAGTCCAATAATAATGATGTAAACTGATATTGAAAATAACAAAATAATGTAGCAATGATATATTAATAGCACTAGTGGAATGCCCGTGCGTTGCCACGGCCTATGTGAATTTCTTTTCTATACATAATGATGCATGTGAAATACATGTATTTCAATGAAACCTATTATATTACGACACGACAGTCGGATTTTATTGAAATACAGATAGGGTCGATCTCTGCTATTGTTGATGTAGAACCTAGTTTGCACACCGAATGGATGAACAGTGCACATCACTGGTTTATAGTTGTACCAAATCTGATATACTGGAAAACCTATGCAAGCAGTAGCAAATGGGTCGGTTGGGCACGTTGCTTGGCTGCTTGCTGGATCCAACTTCTAACGCGTGACGGGCGTGACGCTTGGAGCCTTGGAGTAAAAAAAAAAAACTCGCATCATCCCCTCAGTCCCTCACTCCCCCTTTCCAGCTCCCTGGCGGACCGCCTCCATGGCCGCCCCCTCCCCTGCTACTCCATTGCTGCCACCATTTCTTATCGCCGGCAGCTCGCCGTTTGTTCCTGATGTTCGATTGGAGATTCCACACGGCCCCTCTCTCCGATTTGTGATTCATCTCCGATTCTGGTCTAGCTCGCCATTGCTTTTCACTCCTCTGTTCCTCCGTGTCCGCCACAAGGGGCAGGGTTGTGCGCGCTGGGCAAGTCCTCGTCGAGCAGAACCTCCGCGGCAAGCTCCAAGGAGGCGAGGATAGCTGTGCGTGAGGCGCCTCCTAGGCGGAGAACAGTTGTGGTGTATATTTTCGCTGCTGGTGCTGGAAATGTGTTCATGGTTGTTAGGTAAGTGAACCGAGAGGTTAAATTTTTACAGATCAGTAGTTATTCGATATCTGAATCTTAGCTCATTCTTGGATGCAGTTGCACTTCGTGATAGTATTTTTTTCGTGTGCATAATTCGTCAAAGCATTGTGTGGTTATTTTTGAACACTGTTGTCGAATCATTGTAGCATTTCAAGATTGAGTTAGAAGTGGTGTTGTGCTGGAAGTATGATTAAACTTCTTAGGAAAAAATATATTCTGATCCATCTAGGTTCCTTTTTATTTTTAAAGAATTTCTGTACATTGTAGAATTTAGAGGGAAGATATTGTGCATTTCTATTTATTATGAGCAGAGTGTGTTTGTTTGTCCTCATTATATTGTTGTAGTGATGGAGTTACTGTTTTCTCTCACTCTAATTCCTCCGTCTCTCCATGTTCTGTATAGTTAGGTGTACAATTTGTTTTCTTTTGATCCTCTGATGGGAGCTCAAATTCTCCTGTAGGTTCTGAGTGAGCGCTGTCTATACATGTGAAGTAGGAACTAAAATATTAGGGGATCCATCTCATTTATTATTTAATCTATCAGGTAGGGCGATATTTTTTTAGTACAGTCGACCCCATGAAGGAGCCACCTATTGTCACTGCCAACACTGTGATGTCCATTCTTGCCGTTGATTATTCTGTGGACAAGGTCTTTTGCTATTTATTTGATGATGGAGAATCAGGTATGCATCGTAGCTGTAGCATAATAAATATTTCAATTTGCATTAGCATTTTGTTTCCCTTTGTTTCTATTGAACTACATGCGTGGGCTGCAGTTTATATTGATATCTGTGCTTGTTATCGTTTCCTGCCATCAAGAAGAACATGGATAGCCTTTGATTCTAAAATGATACAAGTAATTGAATGCTCCTCCCTTTAATTCTTTTTTTGTCATCACAAATATCTCACGTGTAAACAGAAAATGCACATAGATATTCATATAATAAATAAAAAATTCAAATATGTTTGCATCCGTTACATTTTAAAAGACATAATAATCATCAAGGAATTTTCTCAAATCTAGTCAAGCGAGTTCAAGTGCTAAGGACTTCCTTGTAGACTATGTTCATCGTGGTTGTTACTAATGACTCGGTTCATTTTCTCTTCTTTGAATTCTTGGTCTCGTCCTTTCCATTGACCTTGATGGCGAGGATCTTGATGTTTCTTTTCGCGGTGGCTCTGGACAGCGCGACATACAACTGACCGTGGGAGAATACTGGCTCCGGCAAGTACACGCCTACAATTGGGATGATCTGTCCTTGCGCCTTGTTGATCGTCATGGCAAAGCTAAGTCTTATCGGGAATTGCTTCCTCTTGAATCTGAAGGGAAACATGTCACTGTCAGACAGACAAAGAGGTATCCGAGGTAGAAACACCCTCTCCCCAGCGTGCTGTCCCACCACAATCTCGGCGTCGATGGCGTTTCTCTGGAACCCACGGACGACCAGCCTCGTGCCGTTGCACAACCCATTAGCCGGGTCAATGTTCCTCAACAATATAATGGGGCAGTTGATCTTCAGTTTAAGCGCGTGCGGGGGCATCCCATTAGGAGTCAGCGAGTTGAGAAACTCTTGAGCATAGAAGCCATGTGGATCATCCTCCGCGGTATCGAAGCTATGGTAGATCATCTCCTCGCCCTGAAAACGCTCAATCATGCGCATGTTTATTCCATCGACGTTGTCGTTCTTTGTGGAGAGGATCGCTCGAGAAGTCATATAATCCGGATTTTCCATGTTTTGGTCTAGGGCAGGAAACACATGGTCGATCAGCTTCTCTATGTCAGTTGCGTCGCCCGTAGACGGCACACAGATATCTTCCGGAAGGTGGATGTTTCCTTCCTCGTCAGTTTTCTCGGTGCCATTACCTATCCTCAGCAAATAATCCGCGAACCACCGGTCGTTTTGCGCCCTCATGTTCTTTATGAGCCTTAGTTGGCGCATGCCCTTCCATAGGTTTGAACTCCGCAGGCTCGCGTCGATTATCTGACCCCGTGACCCTTTCCTCACTACCGGAAGCACCTGCCTGAAGTCCCACCGAACACGACAGTCTTGCCTCCAAAAGGTCGGTCCTGGCGGCCCATGATGTCGCGCATGCTTCTGTCCAATGCTTCAACTGCCTGTCGTTTCGTCATGGTGGCCTCGTCCCATAGTATGAGTTTAGCCATCCTCAGGAGCTTGGCTGTGCCACTCTGCTTGGTGAAGCTGCATGATGCCCCTTCTTCAAGGTTTAGTGGGATCTTGAACCTCGAGTGGGCTGTCCTGCCTCCAGGCATGATTGAAGCGGCGACACCGGACGTCGCTGTGGCCACCGCGATATTTCCCTGTCCACGAACCCTAGCGAGCAGTGCCCTGTAAAGGTATGTCTTCCCAGTACCTCCCGGACCATCGACGAAGAATACGGCCATCGTCGCCATCAACTGCCTGTAGTATCTCGTCGTAGGCAAGCCTTTGCTCGGTGTTTAGTAAGGCTGCCAGAGAAGCGTCTTCCTCGTCAACCTTGATGTTGGTTTCCTCGATTACCTCCCTAGCCTCGCCCCCAGTGTTGTCATACGTCTCGTCAATGTCCGGAAGAGGGAACGACTTTATGTCTTTGCCCATGGATTGTAGCATGCCCCTTATATCAAGCAACACCATTTGCTCCACCGCTTTTGGACACGTGTGTTGCCGCCGTAGTCGTCTGACATCGCCTCAAGGTGTCGATCCCAAAGACCGCCACATCGCCAGGCTCACAAAATACTAAGATCGTTGCGAAGAGCCTCCTGAGTGAGGCTGGCATGGCGAACTGCTCTGACTCAGTAAGACACTCATCAAGCGTGTTGTCAGCCTCGATTAGACCCTTCTTCTCCGCGGCCTCACGAAAGGTATCACATAGCACACCATCAACGGTTTTCAGGTCTTCAAATGACGTCGAGCCTGGTACGTGGTTTAGAAGCACCCTAAGAAAGTATCGCTCCCCCTCGGCGGGATTGGCTGTCACGATTCGGCCTACTTGGTGAAGATCCCTTTTCCTTTTCTGCCAGTACTTTCCTGGTTGCCATGTGAACCATCCTGGAAAATCCCTGTAGAGAATATCTCGAGCCCACTCATGCTTCTGGTTAGCCACAAAATACTCTGTTAGCATGGATGCGTTCTCCTGGGCAGCGACGTCGTTTAGGTTGTCCCCCTCTTTGAATGACTCTTTGCATATCTGGGAGATGAAGCGGCAGCTGTAATACAGATGGGTGGATCTCAGAGAGGTTGAAGCCAAATATCCTCCACATGGCTTCAGGTGGTGTAATCCACCTTGCGTCAATGAATCTCTTGATCTCGTCTATGTTACCATCGGCGTCGGGCTTGTCGATGTTGAATGAAGTCTGATCGTGGCCCTTGTATATGTACTTATATAGGTACTTGACTGCCTTTATGCTGGAGCACACCTCCACGTTGATGTGGCAGTTGAACATCTGCAAGAGGTAAGGGTTGTAAGGCACAACCCATCTATTGTCGAGCGTCGCACCACGGACCTTCGCTGAACGGCCGTCCTTCCGTCTCCGATAAATGGGGTATGAGTCCTTCCCTGTATGGTGGTCTCGTTGAACGTCCGTGGGTACCTACACTTGCACGACCCATCTTGCATACACGTTGTTTGGCTTTAGGGCACCGCATGGGCCGTGCATCATATGTTTCACGACCATGGCGTATAGCTCCGGGTACTTATCCTTGTCTGGGAGCTCTGCTGATATGAGGCGGTCATACTGCTCTGGCACAACGAGCTTATATTGGAATCCATGATCAATAGGAAATGGGCATGCGGGAGGCCCCTCTTCTGAAACTCGACCACGTAGACCCACGCCTTCACAACGCCCAGGATGTTCTTCTTGGTCAACATATATTTCATCGTCTCCAGCTTGGCTTAAACACTCGAGCCACAATATCTGGCCGGTCCTGTGGGGTTTGGCCTGGAAGGAGGGCATCCTGTATCTCCTGCCAGTTTGGGTTGCATGTCATCGTCAGGAAGATGTCGGGCTTGCCATATGTCTGTACCAATGCCATGGCGTCCATATGCCTCCGCTTCATGTCTCGGAAACACCCCTGGAATTTCCAAGGAGCACAATCCTTGTGCCAACAGCGCTTGCTTGTGTCTCTCCGGCTGTGATGCTATCTACAATGCCTTTATATAGATCAGCACGTATCTGCGGTTGGTGCTCCCTGATCCAATTCAACCTGCAACCCTCGATCTTTATGTACATGTCCACCCCCCCATTGCTGGAACAGACGCCCTCCATGCAGTATGGGGTTGAATAGCAGGACGTGTCTGTAGTCGGTAACAGTAGTAGTCCCTGACGGAGACGCATAAACGGCCACCCCCTTTGTAACAGAAAAAAAAGGTTATGCAACATATGCCAAGGATAGATAAAAACAATGCAGAAGTATCCGAGATAGCCGAACCTGGATCATCTTCACGATCTGCTCTTGGTAGCTGCGCAAGGTTCCAAGACTTATTATGTTTAGGTATATTCGGATGCCAACCGAGCTCCCCCTTTGGGAAGAAGAGGGGGTACGAGAGTGGGTCATAGCATCCTTGTGTGGCATGTATACTATGCCTCTCGTTATTGTTACCGTAGAGGGTAATGCTGCGTTTGAACCTATTTGCCAGGTCGCTGCCCTCGACCCATATCGCAGCCACCTCGGACCACACCGGTGTGTTGTATCTCCGTTGGTCTAGCTTTTTGTCGGTGCCTGTACGTGTGTACATTTAAAGAGTTGTGATCGACTCCGTGTGGGAATAGAAACCGAATTGGATTGAAACCGTAATGTCCTTTCATATATTTTGGATTCGAACTGTTTTTCCCCGATCTAATATGATTCGGACGTGGTGGACTCGGAACAGAATTGTTAAAGATTGTTCCGGCTCGGCCCAGGAAGAAAAAGAGGCCCAACTATGACCTACCATCATCACCACCTTTAACGATATTATATAGTAGAGATTAACCAATTAAAAAATTAGTAGCCAACACTCTCCTAATATGACACGGGGATAGATGTATAGAGTAATCATGTAGAAAGAATAGCTCACCTTCAACCACTGTCAGCACCACTATTCTGAAGCAGCTCATGCAGAAGAAGTTAAGGGCTTGCTTAAAGTCTGCCTCAACGAATGTATAACTAGCAAATCTACACTACAATAACTTGAACATTGCGAATGAAAGGCGTGCATCCTTGATTCGTGGAATTGAACTTATAAGTTTGTCATCCAATTGCCATACTCTTTCAATTTTCACTAAGGACTTGTTCACCATAGTCTTGATTCTAAAACATTGAGGATGTTGTTCTACCGTTTGTTTCTCATCTCTCATAACGACTAGTGTGGGTAGAAGTACTTCCTCTTTTGTTTATGTACCTATTTCTCAATGGTAAGTGTAACATGCTGGCTTTCCCCTTGTGACTTCTCACGAGTTGTCTCTACATGTTGCTCAACTATTGGTGAAACATGATGTACCTCCTCTTGTGATTTCTCATCTGTCGTATCCATTGCACAACTACTCGTTCAACATGATGGCTTTCCTCTTGTGACTGCTCAACTATTGTCTTTGTACGATGTTCAACAGTTGTTGCAGCATCATGTCTTCTCTGATGTAACTACACGATGTATGCAACAGTAAGACGAGGGTTCGGCCATAGGCCAAAGAACCTGGGCCATCTGAAATGTGTTTCATTTCAGCACAACTTTTACAAATACAAAACCAAAGACAAACAATAAAAAGCCAAATGGATCAAATACAAAAAATTCCCACATTGCTTTAGCAAATAGTACAACAATTTTCACTTCATTATGTGTGTGTGTGTGGCGGGGTGGGGGGGGGGGGGGGGGGGGGGGGGAGGGCGCTCCAACACTAGGCTCATTGTACTGGTATTGATTTCTATAAATTTGAGTATGTGTACTTTATCTATGGTTTAATGCTTTGTTAGTCCAACTGCAACATCTTTCCTCGAATTACATCTCACGACTCCTATGAACTCATGTTGGTTGTGGGGGGGGGGGGGGGCGCCCTTGCCCCCAATGGAGCTCAACCACTAGACCCATTGTACTGGTACAGATTTCAACAATTTGAGTAAGGTTTACCCACAATATGGTTAGTGATCAATGCAGATTTGCACTTAAATCAATACTAGCACAATGCGCCAAGTGGTGGAATGTCATTTTATCTCTTGCCTCTGCAAGTAACTAGTGCGAGAAGGAATATGAGCAATATATATTTAAAAACTTCCCATGTTAAATACACCCACGTCTTTGGCCTTAATATTATTGGCTCTAGATGGATCACAACACTATATAAAGCAAGTAATCTTAACAATCCAAAATGGCTTTAAATTTTTTATCAGCAGCCAGTCATGCATGTAGTGTATAGGCAATATTGCATAACCATGAGGAGGTAAGGATGCTAAATTTAGGTAGCCAACATTCTTAATATGACACTTGAGAGATGTATTACTAATCATGTAGAAATAAGAGCTCATCTTCAACCACACTACATACTCTATCAACACTACTATTCTCGGGCAACTCATGCGGAAGAAGTCCAGGGCTTGCTAAAGCTGCCTCAATAAGTGTACAACAAGCTACACAATAATAACGTGAACATTGCGAATGAAAGACGGACATCCTTGATTCGCGGAATTGAACTTATAAGTTTATCATACATTTCCCATACTCTGTCAATTGCGTATAACTAGCAAATCTACACCATAATAACTTGAACATTGGGAATGAAAGGCGTTCATCGTTGATTCGTCGAATTGAATTTATAAGTTTATCATACATTTCCCATAATCTATCATTTTTTACTAAGGAATGGATCACCATAGTCTTGATGCAGTAAAATTGAAGAGGTTGCTCTATCTTTTGTTTATCATCTCCTATAACGGCTAGTAAGGGTGGAGTGGTAGGTGTAACGGCTACCCCTTGTGACTTCTCATGAGTTGTCTCTACATGTTCCTCAACTGTTGGTGCAACATGTTGGCTTTCCTCTTGTGATTTCTCATATGTCATATCCATCTATTGCTGAGTACTAGTTCAACATGATGGCTTCCTCTTGTATTCAACTGTTGGTGCAACATTATGACGTACTTCTATGATGTAACTGCATCATGTATCCAAAAATATGCAAGGGTTGCGTCCATGAGCCACACAACCTAGGCCATTCAAAATGTGGTACATTTCAGTACTATTTTTACAAATACAATTCCATATTGTTTTTGGATTAGTACAAGAATTTCCACTTCATCATGTTGGGTGGGGGGGGGGGGGGGGGGGGGGGAGGCCCCATTGACCCAGTCGAGCTCCACCACTAGGCCCATTCCATTGTTACTGATTTCAATAATTTGAGCAAGGGATATTTATCTTGTGGTTAATTGCATCTTTCCTTGAATGTCACCCGATGAATCCTATGAATCATGTTGGGTGAGGGATGTATAGTAGTCAAGTAGAAAGAGGAGCTCACGCTTTAAACAATAATACATACTCCGTCGGCACCACGCGTCCGTGAGCCAAACAACCTAGGCCATTCAAAATGTGGTACATTTCAGTACTATTTTTACAAATACAATTCCACATTGCTTTTGGATTAGTACAACTTTCCACTTCATCATGTTGGCTGGGGGGGAAGGGGGGGGGGGGGGGGGGGGGGAATGCCCCCCTTTACCCAATGGAGCTCCACCACTAGGCCCATTCCATTGTTATTGATTTCAATAATTTGAGTAAGGGATATTTATCTTGTGGTTAATTGCATCTTTCCTTGAATGCCACCTGATGAATCCTATGAAATCATGTTGGGTGAGGGATGTATAATAGTAGTCACGTAGAAAGAAGAGCTCACGCCTTAAACAATAATACATACTCCGTCAGCACCAGGCCTACATGAGCCAAACAACCTAGGCCATTCAAAATGTGGTACATTTCAGTACTATTTTTACAAATACAATTCCACATTGCTTTTGATTAGTACAACTTTCCACTTCATCATGTTGGGTGGGGGGTTGGGGGGGGGGGGGGCAAAGGCCCCCGTTTATCCAATGGAGCTCCACCACTAGGCCCATTCCATTGTTATTGATTTCAATAATTTGAGTAAGGGATATTTATCTTGTGGTTTAATGCTTTGTCATTAAGCTGCAAGATCTTTCCTTGAATTCCACCGATGAATCCTATGAAATCATGTTGGGTGAGGGATGTATAGTAGTAGTCATGTAGAAAGAAAAGCTCACGCCTTAAACAACAATACATACTCTGTCAGCATTCCTATTTTCTAGCATCACATTCAGAAGAAGTTCCAAGGGGCAACAGTTTTGTGTCATTGAGCGCCTTACGAGGAACTATCGAGTACGTAGCTCCTGAGATGATATCTTGGAGTTTTTGTGTCATATCGAGCAAGTCTGAGCTTCGGGATGCTTTTGCTCGAGATGGCTGGAGGAAGAAGGAATGTTGATCCAAATGCGGCAAACTCAAGCGAGTCATACTACCCATCATGGGTGTATGACAGGTTAACCGAACACGAAGTAGGTGACATATCTGAGGTTGACGACATGCATGAGTTGGAGAAGAAGTTGTGCATCGTTTGACAACTACGCTGGTCCAGGATCGTCCGGCGATGAGTGAGGTGATAGAGATGCTGGAAGGTGGCCCCGATGGCCTGCAGATGCCTTCGAGGTCATTCTTCTGTGACGAAGGGCACGCCCATGTTGAGGATTCTTACCATTTGTCGTCCGAGCTGACCACATTCTTTGAAGACGATGAGTGAAAATGTATATACATACGTGTGGTGTAATGCATAAGGTGATGCACTTAGCTCATGAAAGGCTCGTGGCCGTAACCGAGTATATGAAATGGTTTGTTTCAAGGTCCCGTGAACTTTATCCATGCTAGAGTCCTAAAATGTACTCCCTCCGTACCAGAATATAAAATGTTCTTAGATATTTCAACATATACCATATACGGACTGAAATGAGTTAATCTTCACACTAATACACGTCTAGATGTACATAATTTGTATTGCAATATCTAAAACATCTTATATTTTGGTATGGAGGGAGTAATCATCTTCCTGGACATATATACTATTAGGTGAGTAATAGCTGGGTTGGTATTTGCACCTGCTGTAGTAATAACATGAATATTGCAGTCTAAGTAGTACACTGGTATGTGTGGTGCTTCTAAGTAATACATTTATATACAGGTTAGTCTGCTTCAGGAACTGCAAAATTTGTGGCAGGGTCCAGTTTTAACTTCCACTGTAATATTATGTGCCATTTTGGCAGTTGTGTGCCCTGAGTCTGCTTCAGAAACTGCGACCATTTTTTTTTTTTGACATTTTCCACAGCCTGAAGAAGAGTCTGCAACTGGGAATGTGGGTCTTGTGATGCCGAGTGTGACTGGAGACTCCGTTGCCGTCCAATGTATAATCAGATGATATGGTTCTATCTACATGTAATTGGTACCATGTGGTTAGTGACTCTACTGCATGTAATTAAAGAAAGTGTAACAATTCTTCTGGAGGAAATGTTATATGGAATATGGTTAGATTCTCCTTATATCTGAACGTATATGAAGAAGAAATTGATTAGTATTTTTTCCTTCCACTTTTTTGTGTCTGTATTGTTCTTCTTTTACTGGTGTTCGATGATGGTCGATGAAGTCGATGCATCTAAATATTCTCCGGAATGAAGAACCGAGCAGCCAAGCACAATTTTTTTTAAAAAAATATACAACCGAATCTGATTTAAATTATATCTCAGCGAAGCTGAATTCCCAGGATCAAGTATTCAAAAACATCTTGTTACATTAGAAACTTAGACTAGGCCCAAGTTCAGTAAGTTTTTCCAGATAATATCTACACGCTGCCCGCCATATGGATGCAATACGACAAACTCATGAGAACTGCAGCAGCCATTACATCATCTGGAGAAAACAAAATTGGCAATCCATTAGTTCATACAAATACAGACAACACCTGATAGTAGCAGCTATGAGGCGTACATGGTTAAAAGCAGTTCATGAACAAGATGCGTGTGCAAAGTTTTGAAACCTAACAGGTATCCTACTCCTGGCTATATCTTCTGAGAATACCAGTGACAAAAAAGTACTCCTGGGAGTATCATTCAAGCCTTTTGTCATTATAATTTATTGGGTTGGGATAGTTGAATGCTAATAATATCATGCATTCAGCTTGCAGACTATTAAACAGCAAATACGAAGGGAGAACTCTAGACATGGCGAAAGATGCACAATCAGGTATATCTATAGCAACAAAACACCACATGCAACATCTGTATCATTTATGTATCATTTATGATCTAAAAGGTAGTCAATTTGCAGCCTTGGCGTCACCATTGTTTTGATGTATCGTTGTGGGTTCAGCCCAAAATTCTCCGTATAACCGAATGTATAATAGTTTGTGGATGCATGCTGCCTACATTGGCAGCCAGATAGATATTTTCGATACAAAAAATAAATCAATCCAGACCCCACACACTATACGCAGATGTTCTTACCTGTTGAACTATTCCAACACATTAGTACATCAAGCCGGACGATCATCCTATGTATCGCGAACCAGAAATGCCCATGCCTAGAAGCATAAGAAGTCAGTCCATTAATGGAATTATGAGGAAAGACATATGTATATAGGAAGGCAATACAGGCAGTTACGATGAACCATAAAATATAACTTAAAAAAAAACGCTCCCTTTTTATAGATCTTAGAACCCACTTTTGATACTAACAATAAATAAACAAAAAACACATCCGCTTTGAAAAAAAAGCATTTCATGTGGAAAATGTGATCTGATAAGAAGAAAAAGACTGTCTAGAATTTTTCACATATCAAGCGAACAAACATTAGAACATGCCCAAACTAATAAACTCTAGTGACAAAAGTGATATTTGTTATTCAGATTCAAATAAATATAGCCTGATTAGAGACAAGAAATTTCAATAATCTTTGTGGTACAAGTGTACTAGCCACTTGTGGCAGTCTTTCACTCTTCAACGGTAAGGTATAAATTCAAAAAAGTTGTTGCTATGGAGATAACAGTAATAGCAAGATCAGAACAGCTGGTACTGGAGAAAAGAATATAACTAGCTTTGAGGTTCCAAAGCAGCCAAATGATTTACTCAGGTCATTTGATTTGGTATCTCTGAAGAGCAACGACAGAAAAAAAATATGGCTGCAAGTTTGTCTAACTAAGCTTCAGTTGCTACTTGGTAATTAACACTCGGGAAGAACAAGTAGTATTGGAGCTACCATGCACTCAGAACATAAGACCCAAGGATGAGGAATCACCTGGTGTAAAGAAACTTGTGAAAGGATGAAAGTCCACCTCCATATTATGGATTGCATGATGTTCTCTGGCTTGCATTGACATAAGTTGAACCGTGTAGACTAACGCTTTTAGACGTAGGAAAACTACACCATTAACCTCATCATACCCAAGCAGCCATCCCCGTCCCTCGACCGGAGAAGGGAGATCAAGAATTGTATACATTTCAACGGTCTTCCACGGCACCCATGTGCTAACACCATGAGAATTGACCTTCCTCTGCCACGTCTGTAACTGTAAGCGAGGGTGACACAATATGGCGAAGCCAACAGCAGCATCCTCACCTTGGATGATTAGATAGTGTCCATAGAGGGCATTGTCATCATATTTAACAGGAGGCCCCGTGATGACAGCTAGGCTTTGTCCATCCAAATCAAATTCAAATATTCGACGCTCGCACAACAGCCAGTAGAGTGCATTACCAACAAGGGTCGCACGACCATCCCAAAGATCACATGGAACAGCCGTGGAGATAAGATCGCCCCATCTGCGAGTCTGGGAGGAGTAAACACAGGCGAGGCCTCCTCGAGGATCGCTTCTGCTGCCCGTGGACACCAAGACCACCTTGAATGGGGTCGAGTGGCAGCCGCCGTGCACGTGACCAATGTCGGTGGCAGCACAGAGCACCGCCCCGCCATGGACACCGGCCCTGCTGATCTCCGGTGGGATGGCCACGCGGCGATGTTTCCCGGTGACGGGGTCGCACACAAGAACCTCTTTCTTCTTGCAGTCGTGGACGAGGACAAGACCATGGCGGCAGTTGAGCACTTCATAATCGTCCTCGCGGTCGCAGAAGCGTCGAAGGGATAAGCGCCAAGGGGGGATGCGGTCAGGAGGGTCGAGCATATGTTTGAACACACGGTGGCCCTGGATGACGCCGAGGAGGGGTGGCTTGCGGTGGTGTGCGTAGAACTGGCGGTGGAACTTGGGGTCGGTCAAGAGACCCCGCCAGCGCTTGCAGACAGCGGAGGCGCGCGGGAGGGAGGACGGCTGCGGCGGGAGGCGGACGAGGATCTCCCGCAGGACATCGTCGTCGTCCGGCAGGGAGGCAGCCGCCGCGGGCGAGGTCACTCCGGCGGCGCCCTCGTCGCTCGCGTGGATCTGGGGATGGAGGCGGCGGGCCACTCCGGCGCCATCCTCGCTCGCGTGGATGAGGCGCGTGCGGCGGCGGGGTGCCATTCGTGCGCCCTCCTCCGTCGTCTGGATTTGGAGATGAAGCGGCCAGAAGACACGGGGGAGTCGAGTGAGGTTTCCGCTCGTTCTCGAGGGTGGGGTGGAGGTTCAGTTTCGTCAGACTATGAAGTTTCTCGAGGGTGGGGTGGAGGCACAGCGAAAAAAAAGCTGAAACCTTGGCTGTTTGGCATCGAAATTAGTATT
The DNA here is from genome assembly GCA_947311845.1 of Poa pratensis. Lineage (NCBI taxonomy): Eukaryota > Viridiplantae > Streptophyta > Magnoliopsida > Poales > Poaceae > Poa > Poa pratensis. The sequence continues at coordinate 40,505,167 of CAMZMU010000088.1, forward strand.
GTCCTCCCTCCGTGTTTGCCTAATCTTTTGGAGAGCTGTAAGACTGACCGAGTTGAATTTGGTTTAAGAGCATTGGTAGTACCTATGGATCATTGCATATCTCTGCTGACTGCTGTAGTGGACAGAAGATGGGTGCTACAAAAAAAAAACTGAACAAGAGGGTCTTCCTCTATTGTGCACCATATAGCGTCGGCTCTCAACATTCCAACTCATGCGAGGAAGACCATGATCACAAAAGGAGAATTTTGGCACCGCGTAATCCTTGCAGCTTTTGCTGCTCTCACTCCCACTTGTGCTCTAAGTCCCAACGACCGAGACATGGAGCTCGCTGCCATCCCAACACGACGATTAAACCTAACTGCAAACGGAAAATGGCTCTATTTGCTAACTGACGGACTACACTGATAAAACTGGACTCTGTAGGAAGAAACTCACAGGAACTTGGTTACTTGAAGCTAACACATAGAAAGTTCTCGGTATGGAGACACTCCGCATGTGAAATTAACTTGACATAAAGGGCTTCAGAGTTAGTACATCAGACTATTGATTATCGTCTTTTTTACATCTATCGATAGTCTGATTGTCTCAATGCACATCCCACCTGATATATCACAGGCTAGAGGTGGAGCTCCCAGTTGTAGCATACAAAATTTACTGGACATGTTGCAATAAAGCAATGATCCATGAACTTGGCTTGGCTCCCTCCCAAGACATTTTGAAATCAGCCATCTGTTCCTTGACGAGCTCCAAAGGTTTCACATTTGGTAAATGGATGGACCAACCTGCACCCTGTTCCTCGTGACTGGTTGCTCATATCCAACAAGCCGCAGTACAATCTCCACTACATTTCTGTTTTATAAACCAACAAAACCAAATATAGGATACAACATTCAAGCTGACATAAGGAAACTAACAGAACAAAGCGGAAGAGGCGGCGAGGCACAAAATTCTGCGATAACAAACTTGAGCTAGCTGCGTAATAAGATCAGAAGATAAGAATGTAGTTCAAAGCAAGATGCGCGAAACTGGACTGACACTAGTACCCGGGGAACCTAAAATTCCTTGGTTTAGGTATCCAGACGCATCTCGCGAGATTACAAACTTAAGTAGACTATGAGGCACACACTTAATATGTTTTTTACAGATAGCATATAAACACTGTGGACCATATTGATGTGTGATCCGGCTTACATATTACTAGGGGGAGCTGAAATTCCCTGGTTTAGGTATCCAGATACATCTAGAAGCATTAGAAACTTTGCTAGGACACACACTTGGTAAGTTATTTTAGATCACATATAAACACTGCCAACCATTGATGTAGCAGTCAGTCCTTCACCTGGAGAAAGCAAAATCGTCAGCCTATTAGTAACCAAATACAGATAGATAAACCTAATAGTAACTCCTATGATGGTTAAAAACTTAAAATAGCGTCAGAACAAGATGTGTGTGCGAATCATAATAAACCCAGCAATATAAAGATCTCTATAGCAGGTACCATATTCCTGTATATATCTCCTAGGATCCGCTGTCCATGCTGGCAGCAATATGTCTTGCATCAAAAAAATTCAAATCTCATAAACTGTATGCAGAAGATGTTCTTACCTGCTGAACTATTTCGGCGCAATAGCACTTAACTTTGCAGCTCCATCACGTCCACGGGCTATACTTAGATACGGAAGCAGACAGTTAATTAATGATAATCACAAGGAGAAGACAAAATGGACAAAGCAAAGTAGCATTAGAACTGATAAATGTAACTTGGGACAAAAGAGACACTTCTAAAACTCATTTTCTATTGATGTTTTCTAGCTCACTTTAGATACTAACAATAGAGAAATCAAAACCATATACTTATTAAATGCAAACAATATTCTCAAAAGCGTTATGTTAAGCTACCTCATATCGAAGAATTTAGCTGATAATAAAAGGATGTGTGTAGAAATTTTTTCAAACTCATGACTCGTCATGTCAAGCAGGAAAAACTAAAAATGCCCCAACTAATAAACTCTAGCAGCAAAAGTGATCTTGCATATTCAGACAAATAAATAGACTTATTATGATTAGAGACAACAAATTCAATACATTTTTGTGTGCTACAGATGTATTAGTCACATATAGCAGGCATCTTTAACAAGTTTTTTTTTCAGAAGATATGAAAGTCCCTAGTATGTTCTAAAGATTCATAACAAGATCAAGAAGAGAAAATATCGTAAAAGAATATAGCTAATTTGAGACTCCAAACATGGCAAGTGAGTGATTCGGTATTCCAGAGAGTGTAGACAAAACTAAACTGAATGATAACATAAGAACAACATGGCTGCAAGTTTGTCTACCTACTAAAGGGCCAATTTGTAACTAAGTTTACGTTGCTAGTGAACACAAGGGAAGCACAACAAAGTATTCCATCACTGGATCTGGTTTACCACAATAGGAGGACTAAGGATGAGCAATTACCTGGTGCATAGAAACTTGTGAAAGGATAACAGTTATAAGCATAATGACTTTCATACAGTTTCCTGGATTGCATTGAGGTAAGCTGAACCATGTAGACATTGGTGCCCAGATTTACAAAAATTGCACCGTTATTCTCATCATACCCCACTATTCCCACCTCACTCATCCATCCCACAACCTGAGGTGGGAGCCCAAGAACAGTATGCATCTCAACGGTTTTCTGCAGAAACCATGAGGCAGCACCATGACAATCGACCTTCCTCTGCCACATTTCCAATCTACTGTGAGACAACATAGCGAGACCAAGAGCACCATTTTCTGCCTGGATTATCTGATGCCTGATGGAAGAATTAAGACATGGAGGCCCCTTGATCACAGCCAGATTTTGCCTATCCAAATCAAACTCAATTATGTCGTCTGTGAACTCTTCCCGATCTAAAACAGTAAAGCGGGAACTCACAAACTTAGACGACCAGTAAAAAGGACATTACCAACAAGGACCCCAGGATTACTATCACCAAACCCACATCGATCCGCTGTTGAGATGATATTGCCCCATGTGCTAGTCTCGGAGGAGTATACACAGGCGATGGGTGGAGCATCATCTTCGTCTTCGTTTATGCTTTTGCCCTTGCACAGAGATATCAAGACCAATTTGTAGGAGCTGGAGTGGCAGTTGCCGTGCACGTGGCCCTGGTCTGTGGCAGCGCAAAGCACATCCCCATGGATGTGTAACCCTCTGAACACCGGTGGAACGTCAATGTGGCGGCGCTCGCTGGTGATAGGGTTGCACACAATGACCTTAAGCCACGGTGAGTCCATGAGGAGGACGCGACCATGGCGGCACCCGAGCAGATCGCCCCTCCTAGCAGTTTGACGTGGCAGGTCGAAGCGCTCGGGAGGAATGCGGTCCGGAGGGTCTAAAATGGATCTGAACGGGTGGCCATCGCGGAGGCCGCTCTCGAAGACGCCGAGGAGGGGCGGCGTCCCGTGGTGTGCACAGAATTGGCGGTGGAACTTGGGGTCGGTGACGAGCCCTAGCCAGCGCTTGCAGACAGCGGATGCGCGCGGGAGGGAGGATGGCTGTGGCGGCAGACGGATGAGGATCTCCCGGAGCATGTCGTCGTCTTCCGGCAGGGAGGCATCCGCCGGCGCCGGCGAGGTGCCGGTACGGCGGTGACGGATGAGGCGGGACGTTCCAGCGGCAACCTCCTCGCTCGGGTGGATCTGAGGATTGAGCCGCGCATTGGTGTGGATTTGGGGATGGAGGCGCGTGCTACGGCGGAACGACATTCCCCACTGGATTTGGGCGCGGGCTGCGGCGGAATGAAGGCGCCGCCGCGACCTAGAGGGGAACTGCCGAACTGGGGAAGGAGTCTCGCGGGCAGGTGAGTGGAGTGGAGGTGGAGCTGTGAAACACAGCGAGTTTTTCTTTTCCTTTCGGGAGTCTCTCGCTCTGTTCTTTTTTCAGTCATTTTTTAAAGACAGATCGATCAAATTTCAGTCTATTCTTTACTATGTCTGTCAAGTGAACAGGTGACTTCTAGCTCTGTCCTGAAAGGACTTACGATATAGAAGTATAGAACTTTCTAACATGTTTTTTTTACATCCGAAAAATAGCGCGTTCGCTAATTCAGGATTATATGAATTTTTCAGTAGTATCAGTCAACTTAATTTACACATTAGAAACATGATTGAAATTGTACGCTTCAAAACCGTGCAATTTTTTATAAACTTTCAGTTTGAGTATAATGTTAGTTTTATTTATAAAGATGGAGATGATTCGGCACCCGAAGTCTTAGAAGAATAATCGAGGTATAAGAATCAAGAAAAAAATGCATGCAACATTGAAATACACTATCCTTGCAAATCAAGATACATAAAACACTTCTATAATATCCATTTATTTGTTCTTATGGTTTTCTGCATTTTCATTAATAATATGATATATTGTGGGCTACCCGCAAAATTTCATTAATAATATGATATATTGTGGCGTAGACAAAAATCACAAAATGTATTTCTAGAAGGAGGAAAAAATTGATTTTGCTAGCCACATTTGTCTTTTTGTGCACATCATAAATGAAAATTTATTTCGACAAACACTTATTCATACACACTTGACAAGCGAAAGAGTTTTTTTACGCAAATAAGGGAAGGCCCTTATTGCGTCATTTCCACTTTATAAAAGGTAAGACGACTCTTACAGACTTAGACAACCAGAAAAGGGTTACACACAAGCGATGGGTGGAGTGTCCTATTGTGTTCGTCTTGATGAAAGGGTACATATCAAGACAACGATGAAATGGGATGGGGTGGCAGTTGCCGTGCACGTGGCCCTGGTCGATGGCAGCGCAGAGCATATCGATGTGTAACCCTCTGGGGGAGCTCGCTGGTGATAGGGTTGCACACAATGACCTTAAGTTGCGGCAAGTCCATGAGGACATGGCCATGTCGGCACCCGAGCAGATCCCCTCCTGCCAGTTTGACGTCGTAGGTGGAAGCGCTCAGGAGCAATACGGTCCGGGGGTCTAATATGGATTTGAATGGGAACATGTCAGCACCGCTTGCGGTCAGAGGAGAGAGTCCTCCAAACTGCTATATATCCATTCATGAGTGCTAAAATGTGTGATTATTCGATTATATTATTAGTTGAGTAATATCTTGTGATTTATATTTGCTCCTGGTGTGGAAACTTTATTTGCAGGAGCTGCATTCTGTCTAGTGCTTCTAGTAGAAGAAGAAAGAACGCATGATCTCAGAAATACAGACTAGCCTGCTATTTTCCGGAAAATCATTTTGACTCCCGGGTTCCAGTGATCTCGCTTTTTCAAAAAATCAAAATATATTTAAAGTTTCAAAAAAATGAAACAAATCATACATGTTCTCAATGATATATGCTACAACCGTCAACCACTAATTAACCTTATCTCTTCGTTCCCCTTTCTCTCCTGCGACTCGCGAGGCGAAAGGGCGAAGGTTTCCTCCCCTCGGTCCGCCGCCGGCGAGGCCGGCAGTTCCCCTCCCCTCCGTCTGCTGCTCCGGCGGCGGGAGGGTAGGGGAACTCCGGTCCTCTCCGTGCGGTGTGTACTGTGTACATAGTAGGGTTAGGGTTTCTGCTGGCGGCGCTGTGGGGGTGGAGGCGGCGTCGGAGAGAATAAAGTTGCTGCAGCGTCGTCCCCTCTACGCCGGCGTTCTTCGGGACTTTGGCGTGGCGCTTGCAGCTTTTGGTGCTCCTAGATCCTTGGATCTGTGGAGTTCTTGCTCCCCCGAGGTCGTGGCGGCGGTGGTGACGACCTCGGTTTGGTGTTTTGTCCCCTGTCTCGGCTCCGCGGCGGTGGGGTGGGCTCCGGCCTCATCGTGGAGTTTCTGGGGGTGGTTCTGGAGCAGGTGCTGCTGGCGTGAGTCCCTGGCTCCTCTGGCCGGCCGTGGTGGCGAGGGGTGGAGTTGCAGTGGCGGCATGCTTGCTTCTGGTGGTTCTGGCGCTCTGTTTCTTCGTGGCTTCTCCGGCCGGCCGTGGAGGCGAGGGGAGGTGCCACCTGGAGGTGGAGTTCCGGAGCGGAGAGGTTTGGTGCTCGGCTCTGGCGCTGGGTAGGTTGGCGCGGTGGTGGTGGTTCTGGCACGGCTTTGCCGCCCCGGCGGCAGGTGATGCTGGAGCTGGTCGTGGGGGCGGCTTGGCCGTGCATGTTCATCGTCAAGATCTTGTCGCTTGCGGCGAGTGGATCATGCGGTCTTCTTCAACGTTGGAGGTCCTCCTTCTTCCAGGCGGCAGGAGGTTTGGTCTCTTCTTCTCCGGCGTTCGTCGGCGTGGAGGAGTTCTGGTGGTTCAGCAGTTCTTCGCTGCTGTAGTGCTTTCAGCTGAGTTCTTCTTGTATGAATCTGCGTTTGTTCTTTCTGTTTGTATCCTTTGATTGTACGCAGGTTTGTACTCCTCTCGTTCAAAAAAAAATGATATATGCTACAATCATGTAAAATCCAATGCAAAATACAGTACGTTTTGCGCTACCCAAAAATGACAAAAGTTGGAGATTTTAAAACTACATATAGTTTACTGTACTCAGATCTGTACATTTGACATTTTTGTGTAGCTCAAAACCTAAACTATTTTACATTGAGATTTTGCACGCTCGCAAGATATATCATTGGGAACATGTATGATTTGCTTAAAAAAATAAACTTTTGAATATATGTTTTACATTTTGAAAGTAATGAGATCACTGGAGATCGGGAGCACCAAATCTCCACTCGCTATTTTACACTGCCAGTTTTGTATCATTTCACGGTTACACTACCTGAAGTATTCAGGTTTCCAACTGTGTTCAATCGTGTCTGATTATATGGCACGGATGGACGTAGACTGGCTCTAATTATGTAGTAAAGTATTAGAGCAATGTAAACTACTGCATTCAGCTAGTTTTGTTTCGGTCAGTCCTACACTTGAAATATTGGATGGGCTGGAACTCTCTCATGGCTGATGAGAGGACCTGCCAAGCCCACCCAGACCAAGATATACCAGAATCCGGCTTCAAGTGATCCTTGGCTTATGTACTCAAAGCATGTCGCCATATTAGAGATTAAACACTCAATCGGGGCTGTCGGAGAATATATGTGAGGCCACTGTATTTATTAGCTCATGGAAAGATGAATGTAATGTTAGTACCGAGTATAAAGTAATTTGTTTCCAGACCCGTGCAAACATATATTTTGAAACATGTAATTGCTAGCGGTCAGAGGATAGTCCTCAAACTGCTATATCAATTCTGAATTGCTAAAATGTATCATCTTCCTGGAATACATATATTATTTCAGTATCATAGCTTGCAAAAGCTGAATTTATATTTGCTGGAAACACTATTAGCTATGAAGTAAAAGAAAGAAAAAAGCATGATCTCAGACTAGTCAGTTCATATTAACTCTGAAACTTGCTTGCAGTGTCCACTGTCCAGTTTCCTGTTAAGCATATATATGCCTGCAGGTAGAAGTCACTGTCGTGTAGGAATTTCATAGTTTCCAACTGGGAATGCTACCCAGCTGCCATGTTCTTGCGATCAGGAGTGCCACTGGAGACTCGGTACAATTACAGAGTACTGGACAACAGTCACAACAGCTGCCTTTCGGGTTCCAATCTGCAGTCTTGTAAGCCAGCGTATCATCGTATGAATGAACTGTAGACTGAAACCCGGTTCAGTCGTTCAGATAGGAGAGATTATATAGCATGACGCCATTGGAGACTAGTCCATACAAACCATGTTCTGACTAGCTTTATACAGCGCAATGTCCTGGCATTCAGCTAGTTTACAACCTTCAGTGTACTAGTTTGTTTCGGTGCGCCCTATAGTTGTCCGCTATTAATCTCAACTTAAAAACAGAGCACCAGTGGATCAGGAGTAACCGACCACATTAGACATGCCATGATGGCACCTGTTTCAAATCACAACTGAGAAGAGTACACGGAAATATAAGTTCAGATGGTACTTTGGCTGGAACTCCCATGCCTGATGAGAGGAGCTGCCAAGTCCAACCATGTACAAAAGCAAGATACAACAGCATCAGACTTCAAATGATACTCGGGGAAGCTGAAGTTCCCTGCATTAGGTGATCAAAAGCATCTTGCTAATTAGAGATTAAGCTAGGCTACAAAATGACGAGTTATTTCTTCAGATAACACATAAACACTGCCGACCACACTGATGCAACCTAACAGATTCGGCTAGAACTGCAGGAGCCATCCTTGCACCTGGAGAAACAAACACGTTATAACTCATCAACATAAAGAAGAACTCTGTAATCAGATATAATATCCCTGCCGATTTCGCCTAGGAATTCTGATGACAACAAATAATCCTTGAAATGTTCCGACACTAATTATTAGGGTGGTTTTGAGTTGAATGTTGCAACTGGGGTTTGTAATAAACTACTCCCTCCGTCCATAAAAGGATGTCTCAACTTGGAAGGATTATCGATTTTTTTTAGGGCTTCTCCCCACTGGAGCACCTGTGGGAAGCTAAGCACAAGCTGGTTTCTGCCCAATTTCAAGACAAAAGAAGGGAGGACCCTAGGCAAGTCCAGCATCCAGATAGGAACAAACATAGCTAATTTCAACAACACCACCATATTCAATATCTGGATATTATTCCGAACCAAAAAAAAGGAGTCATTTCTTGGCATCAGCATCATTTCAATTGTTCTCTATGTTATTCACGTGTAAATACCTATAGCCCAATGGACAGTAGTTTGGTAGTGCAAGGTACCCATGTTGGCAGCCCAATATTTTCCATAGATCAAAAAATCAAACAGTCCATATCTGACAAGCTATATTCAGATTATCTTACCTGTCGAACCATCTCGACACACAGGCATCCTATGTATTGTGCAAAATTTCAGCTCCATTAGATTCATCAGCAATGGCTGTGCTTACTGCTTAGATTAGAAGCATAAGTCACGGAATTAGTAACAGTTCCGAGGATAACAGAAGGCAACAGTAAACAAATGAGCTGATAAATACAACTTGAGCAAAGTAACTCACTTATGTATCTGACATTTGATAGATGATTTAGAGCTCACTTCTGAACTAGCAATAGATAAAATAAAATTACATCTACTATAGATGCATGGAATATTTCTGAAAGCACTATACTTGGGTTACTTCATCATGAAGAATTTAGCTAATAAGAACCAAAACATGGTCTAGAATTTATCTCATGTAAACTAATCCATCGTCATGTGAAGCATACAAAAATAAAACGCCAAACTAACAAATGGTACGATTTTTTTGTATTTTCGGGTATGTGGTTTCAAATAAATGGAGCCTGATTAGAGCCAAGAAATGCAATTTCTTTTTGTGTGCTACAGGCTAATCACTTCAGCCTTGCAGGAGGGTTTTCGTTGAGTAACAAAAATATAATGTGTGTCTTGAGGAAAAACTTCATACCAGAAGGTATGGACTCAATGGAAGTTGTTATTTTTTAGTTAAAGAAAATAATGGATAAAAGAATATAACTAGCTCCGAGATTCTAAACATGTGAATTAAGTTACTAAGTGACATTTGCTTTTAAATTTTTACTCATTTGATATATGATTTGATCTCCTCAGAAAGAAGACAGCTAATGATTAGTTAAGTTTGTCTATCCAGCAAAGGGATAATTGTTAGTTAAGATTAAGTTGTTAGTGACTTAAGAAGCACAATGAAGTTGTTTGAGCAAACTCTGGATTATGTTATGCCTAGAATATAAAGACTAGGATGAGCAATCACCTGGTGTATAGAAGCTTGTGAAAGGATAATACTGCTCAATGATGTAAGGCAATTTAGGAAGTTTCGTGGACTGCATCGACTTAAGTTGAACCATGTAGACTCTGTCACCCACATGTAAGAAAAGCACATCAGTATCCTCATTATGTTGGTTTTAGATCTGTCAGTTTTAACAGATAATGACAGAGTCAAATAACGTTATGATAGAAAGATGAGAGGCCCACGAACCAACGTTCGGAACCTCTTCGTACGTAACAACCCGCCCTGATCAGGGGCACCCTAACCAACTCATGGTTCTGGCTCCCCTGTCGCGTGCGCACATTATAAGAGGGGAGGCTGGCGACTGGTTATTCTACCCTCGTTAGTTTCCAGTCGTGCTACTCCCCAAAATCCCTAGCCCACTCCGATCGTGGCCTGCGCATAGCGACGGGAAGAGCTGGAATCTCGGCAAGCCGTTCCGGGGCAATGCCGTGGAGACCGGAAGGGATCCGCACCTTCCCGCGATCGTCATCGACGACTACTTCCTCTACACCGACCCTCAACCTCGCCTGCACCGAGCAGGCGACGATGTCTACCAATGCTGGATCCTGTAAGGACCTCTAAACCCCTCTGATCTGATCCCGTTTTAGGTGTTCTAGATGGCTGTCACATGTTAATCTAGTTTTACTAGATGTTTTTAGTTCTAACATTGGTATCAGTCGCCTCTGTGATAGCACTAGAACCCTAACTAGGATCTGTCGATCAAGTTTTGGTTAATTAAGTTCATGTTTTAGGCAATTAAGTTTATGTTTAAGTCTCAGATTAGTCTAATTGCTTCCTAAACATGCACTGTTAATTGTATTGATCAAGTTTAATTAACAAATTATGATTAATTTGAGGTTTTTCACTTTCGGTTAATTATTTTTGATCCATGTTAGTCATGTTGAAGCAATTAGAAGGAGGGGAGTACGAATTTTGCAAGAAAATAGACAAATCCCCTCCTGCCCGAACGAACCCTAACCCTAGAAAAATTCCCCAATTTCGGAAGAACCATAAAAATGAGAACACGATTTGGGGGTCGATAGCTCACCTGAAGAACGCCGCGTTGTCGCCTGTTCCCTCCGGGCGCGTGCAGTGCCCGTGGCTGCATGAGGGCGACGACGCCGCGACGCCGTTCCCTCCCATCGGAGAGGACGCGCGGAAGACGCGCTTGACGCGGAAGAGACGCACGCGTCGCCGGCCACCGCGCCGGCCGTCGCCGTCGTCGATGAAATGGCCGTCGTCTCGACGGTGTGCAACACCTCCTCGCCGCCCCGTGTGTACACGACGCCGGCAGCCATGCTCAACGGGAGAGCGCGTGGGCTCTCGCCAGCGCACGCTCCTCCGCTGAGCACAGCCACCGCGTCGGAATGGAGGGGAGAGGGCGATGCGCCGTCGTCTCCCTCACGGGCGAGCTTCGGCCGCCGGAAAGCTGCGGAGCAGCGCGGTCGCCTTCGCCGCCGCCTCTCTTGTCGCGCGATAGAAACGGGGAGAGACTGAGAGAGTGAGCAGAGTGAGGGTTAGGGTTTCGGGTTGACCGGGCCTCAGTTTTGTTCTCCGAAACGCAAGGACAACCGTCCGATCTGATCCGACGGCGGTAAATACTGCGGGATAAGCTGGGCTTAGGGTTGTCTTTTTGGGCCAAAATCTGAGATGGGCTTCGGTCCAAGTTCAGTTTAGCTGGGCTTTCAGTGGTTTTTCTGTCCGAATTACCACTGTTTTTAGTTTCTGTTTTTTATTTCAGTGCACACTTTAAGTTTTATAATTCAGTTTTATGCACTGTTTTAAATACATAAAATATTGCCTAAAATATGAGTTGAAATATGTTATTATTCTGAACGAAAATGAACCAACGAGATTTTTTGTTTAGAATATTTAGCATGTTTAAATGTTGAATTATCAAATTAGACATCATATGAAGTTTCTCCATTTAAGATTAATTTTGATGTTTAATTTTGAGTATGTTTATGACAGTAAAATTAATTCTGACCAACGTTGTTTTAATTTTACATGTCATTCTCCTAAAATGTTTCTAATTTTATGTCATTACTGCCCAACGGTGTTTTGGCATAGAGTTGGAATTTTAAATTTTTGGCATGTTTATTTATTTTTACCAACGTAATGTTTATATTCATGCCATACTTATGAGCGCCCATTTAAAATTTCAGCTTCCGCTCCGTTTAGACCAGATACTGTCGAACACTTGACAGGAAGTAACTTCCCTCGTTGGAAGAATTCTATGGAACTCTGCTTGGCTTTCAATGAGTTTGATTACGCCTTGCGGGAGGACAAACCTGTGGCGCCTGTTGTTGGTGCCACGGGGTATGATGAGGAAAAGAAAGCCTATGATTCCAAGATGGAAAAGTGGGAGAAGACCAATCACATAGCAATGCTTGTGATGAAGTCTTCGATATCTCCAGATATTATTGGGGCTCTCCCAAGAAAGATAATGCCAAGGAGTTCATGGCAGCCTTGGAGGAGCAGTTTAAGGGCTCCGAAAAGGTTTATGCCCAAGAGTTATTTCAGAAGCTCCTTGGAAAGTATGATAACAATGGAGATGTAAGATCTCATATTCTGAGGATGGTTAATGCTTCGAATAAACTGAAGGTTTTAAAATGTGAGCTTAGCGATAACCTCCTTGTGATTATGATTTTGGAGTCCCTCCTTCAGAGTTCGAACAGTTTAAGATAAACTACAACTCTCTAAAAGAAAATGGTCACTCGCTGAAATATCCCCAGGATAGTCGAGGAAGAAGAGAGGATTAAGAGGCAAGGCAAGGACCAGCTTTTCTTGTTGGATCCTCCAAGAGAAAACATGATGGGCCAAGTTCTTCCAAGCCGCCAAAGAAGCCTTTCAAGAAGGATGTGACAAAGTCGTTTAAAGGAAAGGAAAAGGACACTGATCAGTCTTCAGACAACAAGTGTCTCTTCTGTGCTAAAGAAGGGCATTATAAGAAAGACTGTCTAGATTTTCTGAAATGGCTTTTAAAGAAAGGTACAGACGAAATTACTTTTGTTGATGAAAGTTTTATGTTAATTTCTCTAGTACCACATGGTGGATTGATTCAGGTGCAACTGCTCATGTTGCCAATTCCATGCAGGACTTAAGTATGATCCAAAGAGAGGGGGCAAGAAGACTTAAAGTCACCAATGGAGTTGAAGTCGATGTCGAAGCTGTAGGGTCACTCACCTTGGAGCTCCACACCTGTTTTCGTCTTCATTTGAATAATGTTCTTTATGTACCTACTTTAAGTAGGAATTTGATTTCAGTCTCTTGCCTAGATGATAACATGTTTGAGTGTAAGTTTGGCAACAAACAATTTGAGTTGAATTATTGTAATAAGAATGTAGGTCTCAGTGTCAGACGAGGCAAACTATATATGTTATCAATGAATGATTCAGTTTGCATGTGAGTGATGTTTCTAATGTTGAGAAGAAATGGAAGGGTGCTAGTACTTCTTCGAAATTGTGGCACTGTCGTTTGGGCCACATTTCGAGGGGGAGAATAGAAAGACTTATTAAAAATGACGTACTCCTTCCATTAGACTTTTCCGATGCGGACAAATGTGTCGACTGCATAAAAGGAAAATACGCAAAAACGATTAAGAAAGGTGCAGTAAGATCTACGGGAGTCCTAGAACTTATTCATACTGACATATGTGGACCCCTTAATGTTAAGTCTATAGATGGTTTTGATTCGTTCATCACCTTTACAGACGACTTTTCCCGATACGGGTATATTTACCCGATACGTGATCGTTCGGAAGCTTTGGAAAAATTCAAAATATTCAAAGCCGAAGTTGAGAACCAACTGAATGTTAAAATAAAAGTTGTACGATCTGATCGCGGGGGAGAGTATTATGGTAGACATGTTCCTTATGGGCAAATTCCAGGACCTTTTGCCAAGTTCCTTGCTGAGAATGGAATTGTTGCCCAATATTCAATGCCTGGTGAACCTCAGCAGAATGGCGTGGCTGAGCGTCGAAATCGCACACTTATGGACATGGTGCGAAGTATGCTTAGTCATGCAAGTTTGCCAGTAAGCCTACGGATGGAGGCATTAAAGACAGCTGGACATATTTTAAATCTTGCTCCCACTATGTCAGCACCGAACACACCTTACGAGATGTCGACGGGAAGAAAGCCGAGCTTGAATTATTTGCGTGTGTGGGGTTGTCGCGCTGAGGCTAGAGTATTCAATCCACAACTTAAGAAATTAGATCCAAAGACAGTTAGCTGTTTCTTTATTGGATACCCTCATAGGGGAAAGGGATATCGCTTTTATTGTCCAAATCATACCACAAAGTTTGTGGAGACCCGACAAGCGGTATTTTTTGAAGATAATGAAGTCACTGAATTAAGAAAGATCGGCCTTGAGGAGAAGCGGGTATGTGTTGCACTCCCGCTTATCCAAGAGCTTGTTCTGCCAATACGAAGAAAAGTGACTCGTAATGTTGGTTCTGAACCTTACGTTTCAGGTCCTGAACCCAATGGTGACCCGAAAATAATAATGAAAATCCAGAAGGTGAAGAGGATCACCATACAGATAATGATCATCAAAATGATGATGTTCCTCCACCACCACCTCCTGTGAGAAGATCACAGCGAGATAGAAAGAAAGCCATTTCAGAAGATTATGTCACTTACATGAGTGAGGATGTAAATGATATAGGAAAGGTGGAGGATCCAACCTCATACAAACAAGCCATTAAAAGTATGAATTCGTCCAAATGGCAAGTTGCCATGGAAGACGAGTTAAAATCTATGAGCTCAAATGATGTTTGGGACTTAGTAGAAATTCCCAATGGTGCTAAAAGAGTAGGCTGCAAATGGGTCTACAAAACCAAGTTTGACTCCAAAGGGAATTTCGAAAGGTTCAAAGCAAGACTTGTGGCAAAAGGCTTTACACAGAGAGAAGGAATCGATTATAATGAGACCTTTTCTCTGTGTCACTAAAGATTCTTTTAGTATCGTCATGGCTCTAGTAGCTCATTTCGACCTAGAATTACACCAAATGGACGTTAAGACAGCATTTCTAAATGGTGACCTTAATGAAGATGTTTACATGACTCAGCCGGAAGGTTTTGTCGTGGAAGGAAAGGAACATTTAGCATGGCGTTTAAAGAAATCCATCTATGGCTTGAAGCAAGCTTCAAGACAGTGGTACCTCAAGTTCGACAAGATTATTCGAGCTTTTGGTTTTACAGAGAATGTAAAGGACAACTGCATTTATGTTAAATTTAAAGGCAGTAGGTTCACGATTTTAGTCCTATATGTGGATGACATATTGTTGGCCTGCAGCGATAAGGATATGCTGCACGAGACCAAGAATTTCCTGTCATCCAATTTTGATATGAAGGATCTCGGTGAAGCCTCGTATGTCCTTGGCATTGAGATTTATCGAGATAGGTCAAAGGGGATGTTAGGACTATCCCAAAAAGCATACTTTGAGCGAGTACTGAAGAAATACAATTTGCATAAGTGCTCTCCTTCACCTGCTCCTATAGTCAAGGGCGATAAGTTTGGGACATTTCAATGTCCAAGGAACCAAATAGAAACTGATCAGATGAAGTCGGTTCCTTATGCTTCAGCTGTCGGAAGCATCATGTATGCACAAGTCTGTACGCGCCTTGACTTGGCTTTTGTAACGGGAATGCTTGGCAGATTCCAATCCAATCCAGGACCGGACCACTTTAAGGCCGCAAAGAAAGTCTTGCGTTATATGCAAGGTACGAAAGATTACATGCTTACGTATAAAAGGTCTGATAACCTACAAGTTGTAGGTTATTCAGACGCTGATTATACCGGTTGTGTGGATACTAGGAAATCCACGTCAGGTTATATATTCACACTTGCCGGAGGAGCCATATCGTGGAAAAGCTCCAAACAAACGATAACTGCTTCATCTACGATGCAGGCAGAATTTATAGCATGTTTTGAGGCCACTGGGCAGGCTGGCTAAAGAATTTCATTCCCGGGCTCAAGGTGGTTGATACGTCTCAAACGTATCAATAATTTTTGATGTTCCATGCTTGTTTTATACCAATTGCTACATGTTTTGCATCTACTTTATATCACTTTTATACATTTTTTGGGACTAACCTATTAACAAGATGCCGAAGTGCCAGTTCCTGTTTTCTGCTGTTTTTGTATTCCAGAAAAGCTAGTCTGGAAATATTCTCGGAATTGGACGAAACTACACGGGGGTCCCTATTTTTCCAGAACACGCCTGACGGAGCGAAGGAGCAACAGAGGAGGGCCACCAGGTGGCCACACGCACCTAGGGCGCGGGCCCCCTCTGCCGCGCCCTAGGGTGGTGTGGGCCCCTCGGGGGTCTCCAGCCGCCGCCCTTTCGCCTACTTATTCCCCCCGACGCGAAAACCCTAAGTACCTGAGCAAATATCCACGAAAAGTTCCAGAGACGCCGCCGTCGTCAACCCTAGCTCGGGAGGGTTCAGAACCTCTTCCCGGCACCCTGCCGGAGAGGGGAATCGTCACCGGAGGCTTCTACATCGCCATGCCTGCCTCCGGAGTGATGCGTGAGTAGTTCATCCTTGGACTACGGGTCCATAGCAGTAGCTAGATGGTTGTCTCTCCACTTTGTGCCATCATGTTTAGATCTTGTGAGCTGCCCTACATGATCAAGATCATATTATTGTAATGCTACATGTTGTGTTTGCTGGGATCCGATGAATATTGAATATTATGTCAAGTTGATTATCAATCTATCTTATATGTTATTTAAGATCTTGCATGCTTTCCGTTACTCGTAGATGCTTTGGCCAAGTAGATGCTTGTAACTCCAAGAGAGAGTATTTATGCTAGATAGTGGGTTCATGTCTCCGTTTAACCTGGGACAGTGACAGAAAGTTCTAAGGTTGTGGATGTGCTGTTGCCACTAGGGATAACCTAACGATGCTATGTCCACGGGCATATGTGTTTGTTTACATTACGCACTTTACTTAATGCAATTATCCGTTGCTTGCAACTTAATACCAACGGGGGACTCGGATGACAACCCGGCGGTGGATTATTAGTCATAGATGCTGTTGGATAACGGTCTATGTATTATGTCGTAATGCCCAATTAAATATCATAGTAGTCAACATGTCATGTATATGCATTGTCATGCGCTCACTATTTGTCAATTGCCCAGCTGTAATTTGTTCACCCAACATGTTAGTTATCTTTTATGGAGAGACACCACTAGTGAACTGTGGACCCCGGTCCATTCTTTTACACTGATTAAACAACCACAAACTGCAAACTGTTCCTTTTTCATTCTCTGCAATTTAATACTCATTTTCCACACCATACGTTTAATCCTTTGTTTTCAGCAAGCCAGTGAGATTGACAACCTCACTGTTTCGTTGGGGCAAAGTAGTTTGATTGTGTTGTGTGCAGATTCCACGTTGGTGATCGTTTGCGCGTGCGGCGCCAACAACCTTCTGAAGAGTTGCTGCTCCTACTGGTTCGATAACCTTGGTTTCTTTCTGAGGGAAAACTTGCTGCTGACTACATCATACCTTCCTCTTGGGGTCTCCCAACGAACGTGTGTTTCACGTCATCAAGCTCTTTTTCTGGCGCCGTTGCCGGGGAGACAGCAGTCTTCTGCAAGGGGAGTTTCACGCTTCCAATCTCTTTACTTTGTTTTTGTCTTGCTTAGTTTATTTTATTTTATCTTGTTTGCTTTCAATTATCAAAAACACAAAAAAATTAGTTACTTGCATCTAGTTTACTTTCAAGTTATTTTCTGTCCTGTTTTTATTCTGCTAAAATGAGTACTCCTGAGAACACTAAGTTGTGTGATTTCACTAGCACGAACAACAATGATTTCATATGCACACCTATTGCTCCACCTGCTGCTTCAGCAGAATTTTATGAAATTAAACCTGCACTTTTAAATCTTGTTATGAAAGAGCAATTTTCTGGTGTTAGTACTGATGATGCTGCTGTTCACCTTAATAACTTTGTTGAACTTTGTGAAATGCAAAAGCTCAAGGAAGTAGATGGTGATATTATTAAACTGAAACTTTTTCCTTTCTCCTTGAGAGGACGTGCTAAAGAATGGTTGCTATCTTTGCCTAGAAATAGTATTGATTCATGGACTAAATGCAAAGATGCTTTTATTGGAAAATATTATCCTCCTGCTAAGATTATTTCTTTGAGAAGTAGCATAATGAATTTTAAGCAATTTGATAATGAACATGTTGCTCAAGCATGGGAGAGAATGAAATCATTGGTTAAAAATTGTCCCACTCATGGACTGACTACTTGGATGATCATCCAAACCTTCTATGCAGGATTAAATTTTTCTTCAAGGAATTTATTGGATTCGGCCGCTGGAGGTACCTTTATGTCCATCACTTTGGGTGCTGCAACAAAGCTTTTGATGATATGATGATTAATTATTCTGAGTGGCACACCGAGAGAGCTCCAACAGGTAAGAAGGTAAATTCTGTTGAGGAAACCTCTCCTTGAGTGCCAAAATTGATACTATTATGTCTATGCTTGCAAATGGTCAAACACATGTTGATCCAAATAATGTTCCTTTAGCTTCTTTGGTTGCTCAAGAAGAGCATGTTGATGTGAACTTCATTAAAAATAATAATTTCAACAACAATGCTTATAGGAATAATTTTGGTAATAGCAATTATAGGCCCTATCCTTCTAATAGTGGCAATGGTTATGGAAATTCCTATAGTAACTCCTATAACAATAATAAGAGTGTACCCTCGATCTTGAAGTTATGCTTAAGGATTTTATTAGTACACAAACTGCTTTCAATAAAACTGTTGAGGAGAAATTTGGGAAAATTGATGTGCTTTCCTCTAAAGTTGATAGTCTTGCTCTTGATGTTGACTTGTTGAAACTAAAGAACATGCCTCATGATGTTAAAGAGAGCAAAACTCTCAATGCTATACAAGTTAAAATTGATAACAATGTGAGGATGTTAGCTGAATTGCATGCTAGATGGGAAAGAGAGGATGAAATTGCTAGAAAGAATAATATTGCTAGAGTTTATACTATTACTACTTCTGAAAATGCTTCAAACTCAAGTGTTAACAAACCTCCTACCATTAATGGCAAGATATTGGTGTTGGTAATGTTTCCACTTCTATTGCAAAATGTCCTAAATTGCCTGATAACTCTGAAACTGTCCTTGATAAAGATGCTGAAATTTCTAGCAATAAGGAAGATAATAACTCCATTACTTTTGATGATAATGACTTTGATTTTGATGGTTGCAATATTTCTGAAGTAATTAAGTTCTTGCAAAAGCTAGCTAGAAGTCCTAATGCTAGTGCTATAAACATGGCTTTTACTAAACATATTACTAATGCTCTCATGCAAGTTAGGGAAGAAAATTAAAACATGAAGCTTCTATCCCTAGGAAGTTAGAAGATGGTTGGGAGCCCATCATTAAATTGAAATTGAATGACTTTGATTGCAATGCTTTGTGTGACCTTGGTGCTAGTATTTCTGTTATGCCTAAAAGATTATATGATATGCTTGATTTAGCACCTTTGGAAAATTGTTACTTGGATGTTCACCTTGTTGATTCTACTATTAAAAAACCTTTGGGAAGAATTGATGATGTTCTTATCATGGTTAACAACAATTATGTCCCCGTTGATTTTATTGTCTTGGATATTGAATGCAATCCATCATGCCCTATTGTGCTGGGAAGACCTTTTCTTAACTGTAGGTGCTATTATTGATATGAAAGAAGGGAATATAAAATATCAATTTCCTCTCAAGAAAGGTATGAAGATTAACACCTTATGATTCTATTGTTCGAACAAATTACAATGTTGATGCTTCTTCACTTGGTAATACTTGATGCATGCTTTGTGCCTAGCTAAAAGGCGTTAAAGAAAAGCGCTTATGGGAGGCAACCCATTATTTTTTTCTGCAATTTTTCTTTTATTGAGTCAAGGAGGATGTTTACTTCTGTAGCAACTCCTTTGTATCTTTATTTTCTCGCATTGTTGTGCCAAGAGTAGCCTCTAATGTTAAGATGATGCTTAATTTTGATTGCTGCGCAGAAACAGATTTTTGCTGTTCACTGTACGAAATTCCTAAAATCACCAGATTGTTAATTAAATCTGAAATTTTTTGTGCGTAATCTTTATGAATGTCTGAATCTTTCATTAGTTAGAGTTTTCGATCTGAGCGTCGTAAGTGCCTGAAAAAATTCGTCTTTGCGGACTGTTCTGTTTTAGACAGATTATGCCTTTTTATTTTGCATTCTCTCTTTTACTAGTGTTGAGTGAAATTCTTTTTTGGGTGGAAGAGCTTCACATAACATCAGTGGCTGTAGCTAATGTTTAAAGTAACTGATGCATGTAAAATGCATACATGAACTTTGCACTATATCACACATATTCCAATCATATTTGCATCATATAAGGGTTATATTACTGTTATTTAATGATTTTAGGAAATAAATCAATTGTTTCCTATTTTTATGGAATTAACCCTGCGCAGGCAGAAAACCCTATTTCTTTCCTTTTATGTTTCAGGGACCCAAACATCGTCCAAAAATTATGGAAAAATACAGGCGTCAGTATTTTGGAAGGAGGAAGACCTCGGAGCGAAGGAAGCAAGCAAACGGAGTCCAGAAGGCCAAAAGGGGGTGGCCCACGCGGCCAGGTACTGTGGCCGCGTGGGGTCCACTCATTTGGCCCTCGTGGCTCCGCTGCCGTCGATCTTTCGTCCACCGCCTTCGTTTTGACCTAAAAACGCCTATAAAAAAGGTCCCCCGGCGTTTCGCGAAGGGAGGGCCGCACAAACACAGAAACACCGAAACGGAGATCAGGAGCTGCAGATTGGAGGGGGAAAACTCCGGCGGGGCGCTGCCGGTGTGGTCTCCATCCTCTCCATCGACTTCTCCACCGTCTCCATGATGAAGAGGGAGTAGTTCACCTCTGGACTATGGGTTTGTGGAAGTAACTTATGTATCTCTCCTCTCTTGAGCTTCACTAATTAGTACCGTATGAGCTGCTGAACATAATACGGTCATATTTGTAATACCTATGTGGTGGATCTTTCTATGAGTTAATATATGTTTGAGATTGCAATGTTTGTTTCAGTTATGAGTATAGATGCATATTATGTACCCCGTTCTTGTCTACTTGTTATGATCAAGCATGTTTATGAGAGCTTTTGTGGGGGAACGTGTGCATTAGTTGGAGTAACGGGGAGTGGTGAGTGCGGTAAGCTGACAACTTAATATCGCGATCCACTTGGGTGTTTACCTTACTTTGTTACCTCACTAGGGATAAACAAAAATACCATGCTGCAAGGGTTGAGGGTGATCAAGCTTCTTCCTGTGACTAGATCCATCATGTTCTTATTTTCACTTCATGTCATGAAACTTATTGCTATACTCTGAGTCATCTTAATTACTGAGGTGTTATGATTTGGTTCGCATCTTGGTGGAGTATAAGAGAGACTAATAACCAAAAGGTCTCTATGTTAGGACGTGATGCCCATATATCTAAGTAACTTGTTATCAAACTTTGTGTTGCAATCTCATATGTTAATTCTGTGTGTGTTCCATTGTCTGCCACTTTATAAAGAGAGAGTGCATTTGTGAAACCATGAACCCCGGTCCATTTTTAATCATAAGAAACACCTTTCCAACACCATATACCACTTTTCTATTTTTAGCCATCATTAAATCCGAAAATACAAAAATATTTTCATCTTGCATACATCATTAAAAAACCCAAAAATATCATTTACCATTGCATCACCACCATTGCATATTTATTTCCTGTTTGCACTGCATAACTATCTTGATATCATTCTTACACTTTGTGCTTGACAACCACAGGTGAGGTTGAGGACCAAAACATTTAACTTTGTTTTGTAGGTAACCAAAAGAAGGATAAGAAGATATATCTTCACTACTGATTCCCCGAGAGTTCGATATTAAACCCTCGAGTCACCCCTCGTGGGGGAAAACAAGTCTTCCACTACTACACACTCTGCACTTGGAGTCTCAACCTAACCATTTACTTTTCACGCAGGTAACCACGCGAAGGGCTAGCAAGTATTTTCTGGCGCCATTGTGGGGTAACTACGTGAAGGGCCATCAGTAACAAATCATATTGCGTCTTATAGAACATGTGAATTTTTGATTATGCACTAACCCTCTAATGAGATCTACTTTGAGTTTGGTGTGACGGAAGTTTTCAAGGGTCAAGAGAGAAGGATGATATAATAGGATCAAGAAGAGTGAAGAGCTTAAGCTTGGGGAGGCTCCCATGGATCTCCCCAGCATATTTCAAGAAGACTCAAGCGTCTAAGCTTGGGGATGCCCAAGGCATCCCCTTCTTCATCGTCAAAATTATCAGGTCATCTCTAGTGAAACTATATTTTAATTCTTTCACATCATATGTGCTTTTCTTGGAGCGTCTGTGTGCTTTTATTTTCAGTATTGCATTTTATTTTCAATAAAGCTTGACTGGACCCTAGCATTCTTGATTGGGAGAGAGACACGCTCCGCTTTTTCATGAGAATACTCCTATTCTTCACTTATATTTGTTGAGTATTCATATCTAGCGCTGTTCAGCTTTTAGCTCTTGTTTTCATGTATCTCTTGTCAGAGCTATTAGCTTTCTTTTGTAGAAAGTACTCTCTTGCTTCACTTATATTTGTTTGGAGAGTTGATGAAATAAATTGATTGGTGTTTGGTTGGTTCAGAAAATGTTGCATGTGGTAATTGGTATAAGGAAAAACTTGCTTAATCTTGTAGATCACTAAAATGGATAACTTGATGCTTGTCAATTGTTTTGAGTTAACAAGTAGATCATGATTAAATTGTGCATCACATGAGTTAAGCCTATTAGTGAAGAACTACCGTAAAGCTTGTTGAAAATTTGGTTTGCATCGGTGGTATCTCTAAGGTCTAGATATTTTCTAATAACAGGGTTTGGTTAACAAGGAAGACGGTATGAAGTCTTATAACGTTTGCAATATGTTTGTCATATAAAACTTGGTGTACGGGTTGATATTCTTGTTTGCTTACATAACCTTGCTAGCCTAAACTCTGTACTGAGAGGGAATGCTTCTCGTGCATCCAAATCCTTGAGCCAAAATCCATGCCATTTGTGTCCACCATAACTACCTATATGTGGTATTTCCTTGCCACTCCAAGTAAATTTTTCATGTGCTACCTTTAAATTATTCAAAATGTTATTATTCCCTTTTTGTGTCAATGTTTACTAGCTCATGAGGAATTAGTGTGGTTATTCTTTATTCTATTTGTGAATGGACTTTTACACCTGGACTAGTGGCATATACATCCGCTTATCCAATAACTTGCAAAAAGAGCTGGCAACGGGGTGCCCAGTCCCAATTAATTACAACTTTAACCAATTAATTCTCTTCACACTTTTGCCCTGATTCATCAGTAAGCAATGACAAACAGTGAAATACCTGAATGTGTGTAAACCAAAGAGAAAGAGGGATGATCTGCCTTGCTGGTAGAAATAACGTCCTTCATGGGAGCCGCTCTTAAAAGTCCGTTGACAGGTAGAATACTGTTCTCACCCGCTACCATTCGTTGACAATTAACAAACACCTCTCAAAAATAGATACTCCTCCATGGTATGTGATTGATGGAAGGCACCCGAGGATTCGGTTAGCCATGGCTTGTGTTAGCAAGGTTGGGAGGAGTATCAAATATTTTATGCAATCTCTATATGCTTTCAAAAACCTAAAAGCTCTAGCACATGATTTAATCCCTGCTTCCCTCTGCGAAGGGCCTTTCTTTTACTTTTATGTTGAGTCAGTTTTCCTATTCTTTCTGTCTTCCACAAGCAAACACTAGTGTCAACTTTGTTACAACATGCGTTATATGCAATGTATTGGACTTGTTATACTACTTTGTGTTGACAATATCCATGAGATAAATATGTTGAAAGTTGAAGCAAATGCTGAAACTAAATTCTTCCTTTGTGTTGATTAAATACCTTTTATTAGAAACTATTGCTTTATGAGTTAACACTTATGCAAAACTGTTTGATGCTTGTCTCGAAAGTACTATTCATGAAAACGTTTAGCTTGTGTGATTCATTGTTTACTCATTATCTATTTGTAGCAAATTATAGACCATTGACTTGGATCACTTCATTCATTTACATGTGCCTTGCAATATTATATGATCAAGATTATGATAGTAGCATGTCACCTCAAAAATTATTTTGTTTTTATCGTTTACCTACTCGAGGACGAGTAGGAACTAAGCTTGGGGATGCTGATACGTCTCAAACGTATCTATAATTTTTGATGTTCCATGCTTGTTTTATACCAATTGCTACATGTTTTGCATCTACTTTATATCACTTTTATACATTTTTTGGGACTAACCTATTAACAAGATGCCGAAGTGCCAGTTCCTGTTTTCTGCTGTTTTTGTATTCCAGAAAAGCTAGTCTGGAAATATTCTCGGAATTGGACGAAACTACACGGGGTCCCTATTTTTCCAGAACACGCCTGACGGAGCGAAGGAGCACAGAGGAGGGCCACCAGGGGCCACACGCACCTAGGGCGCGGGCCCCCCTCTGCCGCGCCCTAGGGTGGTGTGGGCCCCTCGGGGGTCTCCAGCCGCCGCCCTTTCGCCTACTTATTCCCCCCGACGCGAAAACCCTAAGTACCTGAGCAAATATCCACGAAAAGTTCCAGAGACGCCGCCCGTCAACCCTAGCTCGGGAGGGTTCAGAACCTCTTCCCGGCACCCTGCCGGAGAGGGGAATCGTCACCGGAGGCTTCTACATCGCCATGCCTGCCTCCGGAGTGATGCGTGAGTAGTTCATCCTTGGACTACGGGTCCATAGCAGTAGCTAGATGGTTGTCTCTCCACTTTGTGCCATCATGTTTAGATCTTGTGAGCTGCCCTACATGATCAAGATCATATTATTGTAATGCTACATGTTGTGTTTGCTGGGATCCGATGAATATTGAATATTATGTCAAGTTGATTATCAATCTATCTTATATGTTATTTAAGATCTTGCATGCTTTCCGTTACTCGTAGATGCTTTGGCCAAGTAGATGCTTGTAACTCCAAGAGAGAGTATTTATGCTAGATAGTGGGTTCATGTCTCCGTTTAACCTGGGACAGTGACAGAAAGTTCTAAGGTTGTGGATGTGCTGTTGCCACTAGGGATAACCTAACGATGCTATGTCCACGGGCATATGTGTTTGTTTACATTACGCACTTTACTTAATGCAATTATCCGTTGCTTGCAACTTAATACCAACGGGGGACTCGGATGACAACCCGGCGGTGGATTATTAGTCATAGATGCTGTTGGATAACGGTCTATGTATTATGTCGTAATGCCCAATTAAATATCATAGTAGTCAACATGTCATGTATATGCATTGTCATGCGCTCACTATTCGTCAATTGCCCAGCTGTAATTTGTTCACCCAACATGTTAGTTATCTTTTATGGAGAGACACCACTAGTGAACTGTGGACCCCGGTCCATTCTTTTACACTGATTAAACAACCACAAACTGCAAACTGTTCCTTTTTCATTCTCTGCAATTTAATACTCATTTTCCACACCATACGTTTAATCCTTTGTTTTCAGCAAGCCAGTGAGATTGACAACCTCACTGTTTCGTTGGGGCAAAGTAGTTTGATTGTGTTGTGTGCAGATTCCACGTTGGTGATCGTGTTGCGCCGTGCGGCCACCAACAACCTTCTGAAGAGTTGCTGCTCCTACTGGTTCGATAACCTTGGTTTCTTTCTGAGGGAAAACTTGCTGCTGACTGCATCATACCTTCCTCTTGGGGTGTCCCAACAAGCGTGTGATTCACGCCATCAGTGGTTGACAGCATTTCAAGACCACTTGTGCTATACTGCGACAATGAACCCGCAGTCTTCTATACGAGTAACAACAAGTCAAGTGCTGCTGCCAAGCACATTGACATTAAGTTTCGTGTTGTGAAAGATAGAATCCAGGATCAAACAATTGAGGTTAAGCATATAAGTACGACACATATGCTTGCGGATCCGCTAACGAAAGGCTTACCACCCAGTACTTTTACAAAGCATGTTGCCGGTATGGGATTACTGGAAGCCTTATGATTCTGGAATAAAAGGACCACAATAAAGAACCACTCCCCATTAAGAAGAATGTTTTCCATTTCGAAATAGACTGTTGTGCTATAAGTGTTGAGGTTCAATGGCATTTCATTGGCTGTTGTAACACCTCACTTTGGTATATTATTCCTATGAAGAATGGACTTAAGAAGTTAAACCTAACGATCTAGGGGGAGAATGTTGGTTTTAGATCTGTCAGTTTTAACTGATAATGATAGAGTTAAATAACGTTATGATAGAAAGATAAGAATAGGCCCACAAACCAACGTTCGGAACCTCTTCGTACGTAGCAACCCGCTGATCGGGGGCACCCTAACCAACTCATGGTTCTGGCTCCCCTGTCGCGTGCGCACATTATAAGAGGGGAGGCTGGCGACTGGTTATTATTCACCTCGTTAGTTTCCAGTCGTGCTACTCCCCAAAATCCCTAGCCCACTCCGATCGTGGCCTGCGCATAGCGACAGGAAGAGCTAAAATCTCGGCAAGCCATTCCGGGGCAGTGCCGGTGGAGACCAGAAGGGATCCGCACCTTCCCGCGATCGTCATCGACCTCTACGACGACTACTTCCTCTACACCGACCCTCAACCTCGCCTGCACCGAGCAGGCGACGATGTCTACCAATGCTGGATCCTGTAAGGACCTCTAAACCCCTCTGATCTGATCCCGTTTTAGGTGTTCTAGATGGCTGTCACATGTTAATCTAGTTTTACTAGATGTTTTTAGTTCTAACACTTTATACCCAAGCTTTCATGCAAACAGTCTCCCGGTCGGAGAAGGGAGCCCAAGAACTGTACACATTGCAATGGTCTTCCAGTGGACCTATGTGGCAGCACCTGACCATTAACGTTCCTCCGCCACATTTGGAAGCGAGGAAGACAATGCAGCGAATCCAACAACGCCATCCTCAACCTGGATGATCTGACTGTTTTCACAGGTGATTTCAAATGTAACAGGAGGGGCCTTGATCATAGTTAGGCTATGCTCATCCAAATCAAACTCAACAATGCTATACATCAAAGACAACAGTAAAGGCAATTACCAACTAGGACCGCAGGTTTATAAGAAACCCAATAAGGAGCCCCTGTTGAGATGAGATCCCCCATACGCCAGTCTCAGAGGA